>BQNB010018646.1:0-14825 GCA_026074375.1 Tanacetum coccineum
ATTTTTCTTTGTTTTTACTTTCTCTCTCTAAAATCTATTTTTCTTATTTTTGTGTTTTGGTGATGAAATGATATCCTAATAGTTTAAGCCCATATAGAGCCCTGTGAAGCTTAAAAACATGATTTGGAAATCGCGAGTCCTCATAGCCAGGTGGTTGTCTCATGTACACTTCCTCATTAATTAAACCATGTAGAAAAGCATTTTGTATAGCAATATGTCTCAGTTGCCAACCTCTAGAGAGAGCGAGAGACAAAATAAGCCGAATTGTAGTAGGCTTAACAACGGGACTCAACGTGTCCTCATAATCAATTCCATAACGTTGCTTAAAACCCCTTGCCACCAAACGTGCCTTGTGCATATCAATACTTCCATCAGCTTTCCTTTTGATTTTAAATACCCACTTACAATCAATTATGTTCATTCTTGGTTGGAGGGGGTACCAACTTCCATGTCTCATTCTTAATTAAGGTGTTAAACTCATTGTCCATCGCTTGCTTTCATGATGGATCCTTTAAGGCAACTAAATGAGATGTTGGTTCGATCGAAGTAATAAAGGCTCTAGAATAACGAACGGTGACATCTGTAAACTCTTTTGGTTTGGTGATGTTATCTTTTAGTCTAGTTTGCATTGGGTGTTGACTTGTTACACTTCTAACTGGAGCAAGTTCAGTTTGTGGTGAAACATGATTATCAAATTCTTCTTGGTCATGGTTAATAAAATTTTGAGGGCTAGAGGACGAGGATGAGGTACTTACCTGATCGTGACTCAGTGTTTGGGAATGTATAGTTGGCATTGTTTGATACCTGGTGTTGGCAAAGAAATTGATGAGTGGTGGAATGACTTAACACCTCCTGTATTGTTAAGGTATTGATTAAATGGAAAAACAAGTTCGTCAAAAACTACATCTCTTGAGACATGTATCCGACCAGTGGACACATCAAGGCACTTGTAACCCTTATGACACGAACTATAGCCAAGAAACACACACGGTTTAGACAGAAACTCGAGTTTTCTTGAGTTATAGGGACGTAGACATGGCCAACAATCACAACCAAAAATTTTGAGAAATGAATAATCGGGTTTAACATGAAATAATTTTTCCATGGGCGAAACATTACCAATAACGGGACTAGGTAAACGATTGATAACATAACAGGTTGTTTGAAAGGCTTCATCCCAAAATTTCATAGGCATTGATGCTTGGGATAGCATAGCTAAACCAACTTCTACTATATGTCTATGTTTCTTTCCGCTGATCCATTTTGTTGGTGAGTGTGTGGACATGAGACCTTATGCTGAATGCCAATAGAAGTAAAGTATCTATTGAGTTTCTGATATTCACCATGTAACACCCTCATTTTTACAATATAGCAGCGAAAGCTAATATGGGGTATTACTTCATGGATACAACAATCATAATCATAGAAAACAACTTTAAAAGAGATGTTGTTGGAAAAATTTAGTTATCATTCATTATAATCAAAGTTTTTACAAAAATGCAGGTCCCAAAATCTAAAACATTATGTTTGAATGATAATAGTTCAGCCATCTTCGAGTCCATGCCACTCCTTGCCGCAACTTGCTTAATTACCTGAGATAAACATGCTAAAAAGGGTCAACACAAAGGTTAGTTGAAATTCATAGGTTTGAAATTGTTAATAGTTAAATACAAGTTATATGGAAAATATTGGCATTACTGGGTTATTTATCATGGAGATCAGTATTATTATGGAGAACAGTATTATCATGGGAAAAACAGTTGAATATTTTATTTGGTTGGATGCACAAGAATTCACTATAATGGTAATATTGCAACGGAATACATCTTATCATGGAAATCATATGGTTAACATTATTATTGTACCTAAGCTCATGACATCAATACATTAACAGGGAAATCACGTAGTTGTTATGGGTTAGGGACAGATGTCCCCGTGAAAAAGATAACTTGCCAAGGTTTACCTATTGGGACAATATTAGTGCAGGTTGGCTACACCATCTGGGTATACAACGGGAGCCGTCTACCCCCAATAGATCTATTCACAATATTCGTCTGTTTTTCACTCGCAATGCAAGTAATTTATGATTCAGATATGGAAATAATGGCACATGGGAAGCTACTTAGGCAAATAATATATCTGGATAGCATACATTTAGATACACTTGCATTTCATCGGGTTTCTTCAGGTATCACAGTTTATAAAGTATTCACAAGATTGAAATCTGGGGTTATGAATTATTAAAGCCTTTGAAAAAGTATTCACATTTGTATAAGATAAACGAGTATGTATATGAGTTTGTAACAAGCATGTATCCTCGCGGGGTTTTATAAAGCATGTAAATATGTAACGGCGGGTCTATGAACTTCACATGGTAGGTAGATGTAATAAAATATTCTGAAATAAAAGCTGACTGACCTTATCCATCTTACCGGGGAATGTTGATATAGTAAATGATAGTAAATAGCCACGTCACACAACCTGAGTAGAATATGTCAAGTTTTAGGAAGATTGTACTTTAGAACTTTGGTTTAAGAGTTATGAGTTTGATTGAAGAGTTTAGAATTATTGTATCATTGTTCGGGCAAACATATATTTCTCCCGAAGTCATTATGTAAACGTTTATGGAGCTAGGGCACTTTAAAATGTAAAAACCCAATACAACTTAGTCAGAAACGTATACCAGATGAAAACTCCTTTATAGGAACTCCATAGTTTTCGTGGATACGATATAATCGGTTTAAGTGTTTTATCATTTATCTGGAAATGTAAGCAGGAGACAGCATTAATTAATGTATGTTTGGTTATGGTTGTAAACATGATTTTATACTTATATTTCAAAAATGTTACTTTTAGACCATGGGTTTGGAAATATTACAAATAGGTCCGTTGGAGTTTGCATTTTTTTTACGACTTTGGTCCTTCAACTTTGTAAGATATACAAGTAAACCTTGGAGTTTTAAAAGTGACATAATAGATCCTTGGAGTTTGTTACTTGATAAAATTACTCTTTTAGCATTTTAGTTATAAGTTTCGAAAGTTATCGATATATACCATTGCATGACTTATTATTACAAAACATGTCCAAATGGTCAGGCAAGCTTTATTTTAACTTCATTAGAAATTTTTATAAGTTATAATAACTAAAATATGAAGATTTAACGCAACACAAAGTTTAAAATAAAGTTTCGTTAAGCTAGTTAAGTTTAATCGGGTCAATTAGGGTTTTTCTAAATGGTAACGCTGTGGGTTTTAAGTTCAAATTCCTTCATTAATCAATAAAGTGGTTATATTAACATTAGTTAAGCATGTTAGGATAGATTATAACAATATTTAATCATTATAACATTTAATTTTAAGAAAAACGCGAAATTAGGGTTTCGGGTGTACGGTTTTGGATCAAAACGGAAAATGAGCATGAATTGAGTTATGAAACTTTAACAAGAGTATATTTAGGATAATATGAACATTATTAGGGTTCTGTAGTAGAGAAGTAGAAACATTCAAAACCATGGGTTTGAGATTTCATTGATCATAAACATGGTGGAAGGGTCGTTTTTTCGGGTAGTATCTTTGCATCGTACGCTTGTAATCGTTACTAGGGGCTTCAATTCTTCTGGGCTTCGCTTCTTGAACTTCTTTATGATCCTAGATTCATTTGGAGCAAAGGATTGCTGCCTTAAGGTTGAGAAAGAAGATGTTGGTGCAAAAATTGGAATGAAGGAGTTAGGGCCCTATTTATACCATTTTCAAAGTATGTGAGCAGCAAAGCTTATAATCTGATCTTGACACATAGAAGAGCTAGGTTATGATGTGTATAAGCTAGAAAATTAAGTGTGGAAGGTCTATGAACTAGATTTGATGAGTTGGTTGCCTTTCTTGCTTTTTTACCAGCGGGCTGAAGTAAGCCAAAGATGAGGCCATGTGCTTCATATTTTGACCATGGGCATGGTTAGTAGGTGAATAAGCTACTTTGTTGGATTTAGAAGAGTTTTGCAGTGCCCTTGACCATGGTTAGGGCCTAAAAATGCGGTTAAAGAAGCCAAAAATGGGGTGCGGGTCTGTTTTGGACTCGGCATGGTTTTCACAAGTTTTCAAGCTTTTATTTCATGTGTACTTGATTAAGGATAGTTAATATATGTAGCCAAGGTCTGATATAAGAAGGATTAACAAAGATTAGCAATTGGTTTGGGTTAAAACGGGTTAGAATTGAAGAAATGGGGTCACGGGTCCAACTAGGGCTCGTTTAGGGTTTTCTTGACTTTCTTTACTTATAATTCAAATATTATTGATTGGGAAGGATGGAATACTGATCATTGTGACTGATATAAAGGTTTATCAGGCGGTTGATTGTTGGTTTAAGTTAATGGGTCGAAATGGAAAGAATAAGCTTGTGAGGTTAGATTAGGGTTTATATTGGATTCATTAGGGTTTTCTAGGCTTTGTAATTCTTGTATATTGTCAAAGTAATGATGGATAATGATGGATAATGGTTTGTAAACTCATTTTATGGGTTTAAATAGACTCTTGATTGCTTACTTGAGAATAAAGTGCTTAGAAACGAGAAAACGGTACGTCAAATCACAATTAGGGTTTTATGGATTCGTTTCTTGTATAATTGAAGTAGATTTGATGAAATGTTAATGAATTATGATTGAGAATGTTGTAATTTATGTTATTATAACTTATTTAAGTATTGGTTTAAGTTTACAATGGATAAAAATGAAGAAACGAGTCATAGTGTAGTATTTAGCTAGGGTTAGGGTTTCTAACTTGGATTTCTTGTAATTTCATGGAATGAGGATGAATATGGATTGTAAATGAAGTGTATGACTTGCTTGTAACTTGTACTTGATGGATTGTACAAGATTCTTAGGAAAATGGAGGTAAAATGGCTATTTTGGATATTGTGCTATGAAGACTTTGTTCATGAGCTTTTAGGGATTTTGTTAGTTTGTATTTTGGCTTGGAGGGAGTTTATATTTCAAATGAGATGTTATATTACTTGTACATATGCTTTAGTATCTTGTACATTCACTTTAGATGTTAACTCTTTATGAAATTAGGGTTTTAGAGGCATACGATAACGGTTTAAAGCCCGTTTAGATATAACGTTGCGAATGGTACATTATAGGAATAATGTACTTTGTAATGATGATAGAATGATATTAACATGTTATGATGTTTGCTTGACATATATGAAGATAGGATTGCCATAAATAGGTTGTGTGAGCTTGTCTACTTTAGTTATGACATACTGAGATATATAAGTAATGTAATAAAACGAAAAAAATTTCCCTTTATATTGTGATAATAGTAAAATAGGTTTTGCATTTGATGAAGATTCTTGGGTTGTTATAGTCTCCACTCCTTACAGAAATCTAGTCCCTTAACTTTTGAAGTCAAACTTTTGCAACTTTGACCTTAATTATTTCTTTTTGTGTTATATAATACTTGATGCAAAATATATGAATTGATTGAGTTTTAAATGTATTTTCATTGATATAGTTTTCATTAAGTATTATATAACATAAACAAAATAATTTAAGGTCAAAGTTGATGGAAAAAAGACTCTAAAAGTCAATAGTGGACACTTATTTAAGGACGGATGGAGTATAACTATAAAAAAATGCTTTGGTCAAAACGGTTGTTTTGACACCGGAAACCAGACCACATTCTTCGGTTTGACATATTTGAAACCAACTGGCTAGGCAATGGGTGCCAAACCAGTCAATTGTTTGAGTTGGACCAGTTAAGTCGATTTTAGCCAGACTATGATCACTCTAGATTTTTCATATGCAGACTCGAAAATGCTACACAACAACGTTTCAAATGGTTTGGTGACTACCGTATAAGTCAAAACCACATGAAATTAGACAAGGCAAAACTATCACACATTCACAATAATAGTCTAGCCAAAAAATCATTTAAATAATATGCAAAAAGTAGGAGAAAATTAATTCCAACAAAGCTATCAAGGATAATTTCTCCATAGCAAAGAAAACCAAAAAGCAAGTGTAACTCTATATATCGTTACAAAACAAGATTCATAATCGTTTTTATCAATATGAGCTAAATCTATAAGAAAGAATATGTGGGTTCATAGCACAAGACTAGTTAGCATCACTTAGCAAAGCAGGGTATGGTACCTTCCGGTTCTATTTGTTCTTGGATCTCTTTATTCTGCTGATAGTTGAGTGGCCTCCTGAAGAGCATCCTGGACTCTGGTGTACCTGAATTTTGCGCCATTCAGTCTATGCAAATGAAATGACATCTCGTTATCATCAAAGAAAATGTACCTCAAACCCGATAAAAATATTAGATTCCCTTGTACATACACATATGTTATGGAAGTAAATAGTAGCTGATGTAGTGTAAAGAACGGGATAACAAATTGAATCTGTTGATTCAAACAAATACCAGATTCAATCTTCTAATTATCGTTGATTCAAAAGGAATACCGATAGTTAGGCAAAATTCTTGACAAAACTGCCAAAAATAAACTTTTCATATATTTTGGAAAATGTTATAGCCAGATGCATAGTACAATAGTTAAATAGGAAAATAAAACTGAAACGGGCCCTAAAAGACAAACGGGCCGAAAGTTATGCCAAAAACAAAAGTTCAAAATTCTCAAAAAAACACGAAAATGTAAATAACTCCTAAAATATAATGATTCAAGGCTCGAAACTTTGTTGGGTTACCACGGCGTTCTCCTCGTTCCAAGCTTCGAAACGGCTGGTCTTGGGCCTGAAATAGATTATCTGAGCAAAGTATGTCCTTTTGAAATAAAGGGCTTTTTCACACGTACTTGGGGCTTCCAGAAATAAAATGGCCCGTTCTTCAATACTTGGGCCTGCATCAGTAGCAGAACATACGAAAGGAAAGTTATTATGTTACCAACATTAAGTATAAACACGTAATTAGGTTATCTTTAAAGAAACAAGAGGCAACAAACTATGGTGAAGAAAACACTAATCGTTATGACTAATATAAGTAGTTTAAGATTGCTTTTCAAAAGTAAGGATTTTTTGTCAACAGATATCGAAGGCCACCGTAAACCAACTTGTTTTCAATAAACTGCTTATGATCTAACTGTGAAAGACTAATTTGCCGTGAAAACCACAGTGGGTTAGTATAGTATTTATAGGGTTGTACATACACAAGATGTGGGAGTTAGTTAAGTACTAATATGATAACCATTTACTATAACAAACTTGGAGATAATTTACTCTTATCTCTTATCTCCTGACATCCCCCTTCAATCTCAACGGTATAAAGAGAAGATTGAGATTGTCTCGAAACTGCTTGAACTTATGCAACAGTAAGGGCTTTGTTAACACATCTGCAACTTGATCATTGGTAGAGATGAAATGAACATCAAGTGCACCACGAGCAACCCTTTCTCGAACAAAATGAAAGTCAACTTCTATATGCTTGGTATGTGCATGAAAAACTGGATTGGATGTGAGATATGTTGCTCCAAGGTTATCACACCAAAGACAAGGAGGTCGATGTTGAAAAATCCCAAGTTCAGAGAGGAGTGTTTGTAACCACATTAGTTCAGCTGTTGCATTTGCTCAGGATTTGTATTCGGACTCGGTACTAGACCTTGAAACTGTTGGTTGCTTTCTGGAACTCCAAGAGATCAGATTTGAGCCAAGATAAATGAGGTAACCACCTGTTGACCTGCGGTGATCTGGGCAGCCTGCCCAGTCCGCGTCTGAACCCAAGTGTAATTGTACCTTTAAGATATCTAAGTATCCGTTTCACCGCTGTCCAATGTGTTGTCGAAGGAGTTTGTAAAAATTGACACACTTTGTTCACGGAGTAAGCTATATCAGGCCTCGTCGTAGAGCACCCACAATGCTTCTGTATTGAAACACACCTGTTGCGTCTAATGGTTCCCCCATTGTCTTTGCAAGCTTTTCAGTGGTGCTCATAGGTGTAGAAGCTGAATTTGCTTCAATCATGTTGGCTCTTTTGAGAATATCAACAATGTATCTTTGTTGTGACAAAAGAAGTCCACTTTGAATAGTTACTACTTCAATGCCAAGAAAGTAGCTTAACGGACTGAGATCTTTAACTGCAAAATCTGCTTGTAGACTACCAAGAAGATTATTAGTAGTAGATGTACACGAACTAGCAATTATAATGTCATCAACGTATATAAGAACATAAGTAATTACACCGTGACGATTATAAATAAATAAAGAACTATCAGCTTTTGAAGGTACAAAACCAAATTCAAGTAACCAGGAACTTAATCGAGAAAACCAAGCACGAGGTGCTTTTTTAAGCCCATATAGAGCCTTGTGAAGCTTAAAACATGATTTGGAAATCGTGAGTCCTCATAGCCAGGTGGTTGTCTCATGTACACTTCTTCATTAATTAAACCATGTAGAAAAGCATTTTGTATAGCAATCTGTCTCAGTTGCCAACCTCTAGAGAGAGCGAGAGACAAAATAAGCCGAATTGTAGTAGGCTTAACAACGGGACTCAACGTGTCCTCATAATCAATTCCATAACGTTGCTTAAAACCCCTTGCCACCAAACGTGCCTTGTGCATATCAATACTTCCATCAGCTTTCCTTTTGATTTTAAATACCCACTTACAATCAATTATGTTCATTCTTGGTTGGAGGGGGTACCAACTTCCATGTCTCATTCTTAATTAAGGTGTTAAACTCATTGTCCATCGCTTGCTTCCATGATGGATCCTTTAAGGCAACTAAATGAGATGTTGGTTCGATCGAAGTAATAAAGGCTCTAGAATAACGAACGGTGACATCTGTAAACTCTTTTGGTTTGGTGATGTTATCTTTTAGTCTAGTTTGCATTGGGTGTTGACTTGTTACACTTCTAACTGGAGCAAGTTCAGTTTGTGGTGAAACATGATTATCAAATTCTTCTTGGTCATGGTTATTAAAATTTTGAGGGCTAGAGGACGAGGATGAGGTACTTACCTGATCGTGACTCAGTGTTTGGGAATGTATAGTTGGCATTGTTTGTGGAGAAGATGACAAGATACCTGGTGTTGGCAAAGAAATTGATGGGTGGTGCAATGACTTAACACCTCCTGTATTGTTAAGGTATTGATTAAATGGAAAAACAAGTTCGTCAAAAACTACATCTCTTGAGACATGTATCTGAACAGTGGGATAACAACAGGCACTTGTAACCCTATTATGACACAAACTATAGTTTATTTTTATAACCAAGAAACTCACCTGGGTTTTAGACAGAACTCGAGTTTTCTTAGTGTTATAGGGACGTAGACAAGGCCACAATCACAACCAAAAATTTTGAGAAAGAATAATCGGGTTTAACATGAATAATTTTTCCATGGGCGAAACATTACCAATAACGGGACTAGGTAAACGATTGATAACATAACAGGTTGTTTGAAAGGCTTCATCCCAAAATTTCATAGGCATTGATGCTTGGGATAACATAGCTAAACCAACTTCTACTATATGTCTAAGTTTCTTTCCGCTGATCCATTTTGTTGGTGAGTGTGTGGACATGAGACCTTATGCTGAATGCCAATAGAAGTAAAGTATCTATTGAGTTTCTGATATTCACCATGTAACACCCTCATTTTTACAATATAGCAGCGAAAGTTAATCTGGGGTATTACTTCATGGATACAACAATCATAATCATAGAAAACAACTTTAAAAGAGACGTTGTTGGAAAAATTTAGTTATCATTCATTATAATCAGAGTTTTTACAAAATGTAGGTCCCAAAATATAAAATATTATGTTTGAATGATAACAGTTCAGCCATCTTCGAGTCCATGCCACTCTGTGCCGCAACTTGCTAATTACCTGAGATAAACATGCTAAAAAGGGTCAACACAAAGGTTAGTTGAAATTCATAGGTTTGAAATTGTTAATAGTTAAATACAAGTTATATGGAAAATATTGGCATTACTGGGTTATTTATCATGGAGATCAGTATTATTATGGAGAACAGTATTATCATGGGAAAAACAGTTGAATATTTTATTTGGTTGGATGCACAAGAATTCACTATAATGGTAATATTGCAACGGAATACATCTTATCATGGAAATCATATGGTTAACATTATTATTGTACCTAAGCTCATGACATCAATACATTAACAGGGAAATCACGTAGTTGTTATGGGTTAGGGACAGATGTCCCCGTGAAAAAGATAACTTGCCAAGGTTTACCTATTGGGACAATATTAGTGCAGGTTGGCTACACCATCTGGGTATACAACGGGAGCCGTCTACCCCCAATAGATCTATTCACAATATTCGTCTGTTTTTCACTCGCAATGCAAGTAATTTATGATTCAGATATGGAAATAATGGCACATGGGAAGCTACTTAGGCAAATAATATATCTGGATAGCATACATTTAGATACACTTGCATTTCATCGGGTTTCTTCAGGTATCACAGTTTATAAAGTATTCACAAGATTGAAATCTGGGGTTATGAATTATTAAAGCCTTTGAAAAAGTATTCACATTTGTATAAGATAAACGAGTATGTATATGAGTTTGTAACAAGCATGTATCCTCGCGGGGTTTTATAAAGCATGTAAATATGTAACGGCGGGTCTATGAACTTCACATGGTAGGTAGATGTAATAAAATATTCTGAAATAAAAGCTGACTGACCTTATCCATCTTACCGGGGAATGTTGATATAGTAAATGATAGTAAATAGCCACGTCACACAACCTGAGTAGAATATGTCAAGTTTTAGGAAGATTGTACTTTAGAACTTTGGTTTAAGAGTTATGAGTTTGATTGAAGAGTTTAGAATTATTGTATCATTGTTCGGGCAAACATATATTTCTCCCGAAGTCATTATGTAAACGTTTATGGAGCTAGGGCACTTTAAAATGTAAAAACCCAATACAACTTAGTCAGAAACGTATACCAGATGAAAACTCCTTTATAGGAACTCCATAGTTTTCGTGGATACGATATAATCGGTTTAAGTGTTTTATCATTTATCTGGAAATGTAAGCAGGAGACAGCATTAATTAATGTATGTTTGGTTATGGTTGTAAACATGATTTTATACTTATATTTCAAAAATGTTACTTTTAGACCATGGGTTTGGAAATATTACAAATAGGTCCGTTGGAGTTTGCATTTTTTTTACGACTTTGGTCCTTCAACTTTGTAAGATATACAAGTAAACCTTGGAGTTTTAAAAGTGACATAATAGATCCTTGGAGTTTGTTACTTGATAAAATTACTCTTTTAGCATTTTAGTTATAAGTTTCGAAAGTTATCGATATATACCATTGCATGACTTATTATTACAAAACATGTCCAAATGGTCAGGCAAGCTTTATTTTAACTTCATTAGAAATTTTTATAAGTTATAATAACTAAAATATGAAGATTTAACGCAACACAAAGTTTAAAATAAAGTTTCGTTAAGCTAGTTAAGTTTAATCGGGTCAATTAGGGTTTTTCTAAATGGTAACGCTGTGGGTTTTAAGTTCAAATTCCTTCATTAATCAATAAAGTGGTTATTTTAACATTAGTTAAGCATGCTAGGATAGATTATAACAATATTTAATCATTATAACATTTATTTTTAAGAAAAACGCGAAATTAGGGTTTCGGGTGTACGGTTTTGGATCAAAACGAAAAATGAGCATGAATTGAATTATAAAAACTTTAACAAGTGTATATTTGGATAATATGAACATTATTAGGGTTCTGTAGTAGAGAAGTAGAAACATTCAAAACCATGGGTTTGAGATTTCATTGATCATAAACATGGTGGAAGGGTCGTTTTTTCGGGTAGTATCTTTGCATCGTACGCTTGTAATCGTTACTAGGGGCTTCAATTCTTCTGGGCTTCGCTTCTTGAACTTCTTTATGATCCTAGATTCATTTGGAGCAAAGGATTGCTGCCTTAAGGTTGAGAAAGAAGATGTTGGTGCAAAAATTGGAATGAAGGAGTTAGGGCCCTATTTATACCATTTTCAAAGTATGTGAGCAGCAAAGCTTATAATCTGATCTTGACACATAGAAGAGCTAGGTTATGATGTGTATAAGCTAGAAAATTAAGTGTGGAAGGTCTATGAACTAGATTTGATGAGTTGGTTGCCTTTCTTGCTTTTTTACCAGCGGGCTGAAGTAAGCCAAAGATGAGGCCATGTGCTTCATATTTTGACCATGGGCATGGTTAGTAGGTGAATAAGCTACTTTGTTGGATTTAGAAGAGTTTTGCAGTGCCCTTGACCATGGTTAGGGCCTAAAAATGCGGTTAAAGAAGCCAAAAATGGGGTGCGGGTATGTTTTGGACTCGACATGGTTTTCATAAGTTTTCAAGCTTTTATTTCATGTGTACTTGATTAAGGATAGCTAATATATGTAGCGAAGGTCTGATATAGGAAGGATTAGCAAAGATTAGCAATTGGTTTGGGTTAAAACGGATTAGAATTGAAGAAATGGGGTCACGGGTCCAACTAGGGCTCGTTTAGGGTTTTCTTGACTTTCTTTGCTTATAATTCGAATATTATTGATTGGGAAAGATGGAATACTGATCATTGTGACTGATATAAAGGTTTATCAGGCGGTTGATTGTTGGTTTAAGTTAATGGGTCGAAATGGAAAGAATAAGCTTGTGAGGTTAGATTAGGGTTTATATTGGATTCATTAGGGTTTTCTAGCTTTGTAAATCTTGTATATTGTCAAAGTAATGATGGATAATAATGGATAATAGTTTGTAAACTCATTTTATGGGTTTACAATGACTCTTGATTGCTTACTTGAGAATAAAGTGGTTAGAAACGAGAAAACGGTACGTCAAATCACAATTAGGGTTTTATGGATTCGTTTCTTGTATAATTGAAGTAGATTTGATGAAATGTTAAGGAATTATGATTGAGAATGTTGTAATTTATGTTATTATAACTTATTTAAGTATTGGTTTAAGTTTACAATGGATAAAAACGAAGAAATGAGTCATAGTGTAGTATTTAGCTAGGGTTAGGGTTTCTAACTTGGATTTCTTGTAATTTCATGGAATGAGGATGAATATGGATTGTAAATGAAGTGTATGACTTGCTTGTAACTTGTACTTGATGGATTGTACAAGATTCTTAGGAAAATGGAGGTAAAATGGCTATTTTGGATATTGTGCTATGAAGACTTTGTTCATGAGCTTTTAGGGATTTTGTTAGTTTGTATTTTGGCTTGGAGGGAGTTTATATTTCAAATGAGATGTTATATTACTTGTACATATGCTTTAGTATCTTGTACATTCACTTTAGATGTTAACTCTTCATGAAATTAGGGTTTTAGAGGCATACGATAACGGTTTAAAGCCCGTTTAGATATAACGTTGCGAATGGTACATTATAGGAATAATGTACTTTGTAATGATGATAGAATGATATTAACATGTTATGATGTTTGCTTGACATATATGAAGATAGGATTGCCATAGATAGGTTGTGTGAGCTTGTCTACTTTAGTTATGACATACTGAGATATATAAGTAATGTAATAAAGCGAAAAATTTCCCCTTATAATTGTGATAATAGTAAAATAGGTTTTGCATTTGATGAAGATTCTTGGGTTGTTATAGTCTCCACTCCTTACAGAAATCTAGTCCCGAGATTTAATTGAAAGTTATAGTGGTATTAATACTTGATGCAAAATACTTGTGTTATATAATACTTGATGCAAAATATATGAATTGATTGGGTTTTAAATGTATTTTCATTGATATAGTTTTCATTAAGTATTATATAACATAAACAAAATAATTTAAGGTCAAAGTTGATGGAAAAAGACTCTAAAAGTCAATAGTGGACACTTATTTGGGACGGGATGTGGGTTTAACTATAAAAAAATGCTTTCGGTCACAACGGTTGTATTGACACCCGGAACCTACCACATCTCTTCGGTGATTGGAAATTATTTGAAAAAAACAACTGGCTAGGGCAATGGGTGCCAAAACCATTCAATTGGTTTGAGTTGGACCAGTTAAGTCGATTTTAGCCAGATAATGGATCACTCCAGATTTTTCATATGCAGACTTTGAAAATGCTACACAACTACCGTTTCAAATGTTGGTTTTGGTGACTACCGTTATTAAGTCAAAAACTCACATGAAATTAGAAATGCAAAACTCATCACACATTCACAATATTAGTTAGCCAAAAATCATTTAAATAATATGACCAAAAAGGTTAAGGAAGAAATTTAATTCCAACAAAGTATCGAAGGTTTAATTTCCCCATAGCAAAGAAAACCAAAAAGCAAGTGTAACTCTATATATCGTTACAAAACAAGATTCATAATCGTTTTTATCAATATGAGCTAAATCTATAAGAAAGAGTATGTGGGTTCATAGCACAAGACTAGTTAGATCCTCCTCTCTATCCCCATCTCCTTTTTCCACCCTACCCTCTCACCTCCCACACTTTATTTAACAACCACTCATCTTAGCAAAGCAGTGGTATTGGTACCTTCCGGTTCTATTTGTTCTTGGATCTCTTTATTCTGCTTGATGTTGCGTGGCCTCTCTGAAGAGCATCCTGGGACTCTGGTGTACATGAATTTTGCGCCATTCAGTCTATGCAAATGAAATGACATCTCGTTATCATCAAAGTAAATGTACCTCAAACCCAATAAATATATTAGATTCCCTTGTACATACACATATGTTATGGAAGTAAATAGTAGCTGATGTAGTGTAAAGAACGGGATAACAAATTGAATCTGTTGATTCAAACAAATACCAGATTCAATCTTCTAATTATCGTTGATTCAAAAGGAATACCGATAGTTAGGCAAAATTCTTGACAA
>BQNB010018646.1:19537-44831 GCA_026074375.1 Tanacetum coccineum
GGCATTCTCGTTCAATATATATCTCAAATATACTCCAAACATATATAATAATTATTATTATATAATCACCTAACATTCTATGCATACAACACATGCATAAATGTACCAATACATAATAATTTATGCATACAACACATGTATAAATATACTAATACGTAACAATTTATGCATACAACACATGCATAAATATACCAATACATAACAATTTATGCATACAACACATGCATAAATATACCAATACATAACAATTTATGCAAACAACACATGCATAAATCTACCTTCCCTTTCTATATGTAACCAATGGCAACAAGGAGTCATGGCGTGCGTGTAGAAGCGTTATAGTTTAGGTTTTCAAAAAGACTCGACCTAGTTCTCTATAACCTTAGGCTCTTGATACCACTTTGTAACACCCCTAACTTTAGATTGCGTAGTAGAAATAGCAATTGGGTGTTACTAATAGCACAATACACCAAGACAATAGAAAAAGACCCAAATGGGACGTTTTACAAACATGTGTTCCATTATTAATCAGAGATAAACGCGTTCAGGTCCCCATAGGATCGCAACCGCAACCATTACAACATTTGAAAAACTATTGTTTCAAATTAAAGACATTGTTTTAAAACACATTAAGACATTGTTTTTGAAAGACAAGGAACACACAAGTAGTCTTTCACCAAAATCATCACACGCACGACACCTCCACGCCAACTTTGCCTTCATCCTTGGTTACTAGGCATGTATCGAATTAACACTAGGATAATACAAACAAGAGCACCATAGTTGCCTCAGACTTATAGGAATACTAATCCTCATGTGTCTACCTCTATAGGAGTAATTCACAGAATTAATGTTAGCAGACCATAGCTTAGGAGCACTCAAATGAAAGATAAGGTCATGCCAAACACTAGTCAAGTAAAGTTTAAAAAGACTGAAGTAGAAGACCGCCATAGGATTTCTAGTATTTCTAATAAAACAAAGTCTGTAACTGCGTGTAATGACAGTTTAAAATCTAAAACTTCGAATGTTAATGCAGTTTGTGCTACTTGTGGAAAATGTGTGTTTAATTCGAATCATGATGCTTGTGTTTCTAAATTTTTGAATGACGTGAATGATAGAACTAAGAAGCCCAAAGTAGTGCCTATTAGTACAAGAAAACCCACAAGTCAAGCGAACAAATTTGTTGCAATACCCCCTAAGAAAACAGTTGCATCAGAATCCACTATCTAGAAATCCAATAGTTACTATAGGATGCTGTATGAGAAAACTAGTAAGGCATGGAAATGGTGGATAGAACAACAATGCCCATTAGGATATAAATGGGTTCCTAAGAAAAACATGAAATGGGTAGCTAAAGTTAGGAATGAGAATGTGAAAAGGAGAGTTAGTTTTGCTATAGATAGTGCATCTAGGATAAATAATGTCTTGAAACTCACAAATACTTTAGGATCCAATTTGTCAAGTATTCCATCATCCTCTAATTCTCTTGCAGATTGTTCAACTCATCCTATTTATTGTTGACTCTGGATGCACAAAGCACATGACGGGCAATCTAAAGCTGTTGTGCAATTTTGTTAAAAAATATCTGGGTACCATTCGTTTTGGCAATGATCATTTTGCTCTAATTCTTGGTTATGGAGATTTGGTTTAAGGAAATATCATGATCAACAGGGTTTATTATGTCGAAGGACTCAATCACAATCTCTTCTCGGTTGGTTAGTTTTATGATGCGGATTTGGAGGTTGCTTTTTGGAAATCTACGTGTTTCGTTAGAGATCTTCAGGGAAATGATTTACTAACCGGTAATCTTGGATCTGATCTCTAAACAATTTCCCTTCAAGAAACCACTTCATCAACTCCAATCTGTTTCATGGCTAAAGCCTCACCAACTCAAGCATGGTTATGGCATGGAAGACTTTCTCATCTTAACTTCGACTACATCAACTTGCTTTCAAAGAAGGATGTCGTGATTGGTTTACCAAAACTGAAATATGTCAAGGATCAACTATGTTCCTCTTGTGAAGTGAGTAAAGCAAAAAAGAAGTTCATTCAAGACAAAGGTTGTTCCAAGTTAAGGACGGCTAAATTTACTTCATATGGACTTATGTGGTCCAATGCGGGTTGCTAGCATAAATGGGAAGAAATATATTCTGGTAATTGTAGACGATTACTCCAGATATACATAGACTCTATTTCTAAGATCCAAGGATGAAACACCAGAAGTTCTAAAAGATTTCCTCACAGTGATTCAACGAAATCTTCAAGCCCTAGTAATTTCTGTTCGAACTGATAGAGGCACCGAGTTCTTAAACAAGACACTCCATGCATTCTTCAAAGAAGAAGGAATTGAGGATCAAACTTCTACTCCTCGAACACCTGAACAGAACGGTGTTGTCAAAAGACAAAATCGTACTCTGGTTGAGGCTGCTCAAACGATGCTTTCAGCTTCTAAACTTTTTTTGTTCTTTTGGGCTAAAGCAATTACAACCGCATGCTATACTCAAAACAGATCTATCATCATCCTGACACATGAGAAAATGGCATATCACATCATCAATGACAGGAAACCTTTAATTAAACACCTTTACATATTTGGTTGCATTTTAGACAAAATGAAAGAAAAAGGGGATATGTGCATTCTGGTAGGATACTCTACTCAGTCTAAGGGATATCGTGTTTACAACAAGAAAACCGGATTGATAGTTGAATCCATACATCTTAGATTTGATGAGATCAAAGAGATGTCTAAGACGTCTGTTGATAATGACACTTCAGGCCTCGTTCCCCAATGACAAAAGGCGTCAGATTATGACAACTCTGACCCCTCGCCTCAACTACAAAATGTTTTTCCTTCAGCAAATACAACAGCTCCGTTACAATAAGAGTTGGATCTTTTTTTCTGTCCTTTATACGGTGAATTTTTCAATGCATGTACTTCAAGTGTCGACAAGTCTTCTTCTCCAACCGATAATTCCAAACAACAAGACACACCACCTACAACGAATAATCAATCTTCAACAGAACCAACAACTCCAACCACAAATGTTCATGCTGAGGAAAACAACGATAATCAAGCAGAGGATACAAGGGTTCAACAAGATGAATTTATCAATCCTTTTTGTATACCGGTACGAGAATTAATGAGTCTTCCTCATGCAATATTGATAATTCAAATATGCATACCTTCTATCAACCATACGATTCCGAATAGCGATGCAAATAAGATAACAACTTGCAACAGATCCTGAAATGTGTATGTTCGCACTCACCGTGAGTACTGTTGAACCAAAAAATATTAAGAAGGCAATGGCTAATTCTGCATGGATAGAGGCAATGCAGGAAGAGCTTTATCAATTTGACAGACTACAAGTAGTCATACATACCCATAGAAATAGACTGAACATTCACAAGACAACCATAATACGACTAAAAACAAACCTTTCATTATCCAGGAGCCAATATGGTCATAAACCAGACAGAGACAAACATTTAGAGCCCAATCAAACACACACAATTCACAACAACATAACAACAACAATCAGAGACTACACGCGCGACGGAGGGAGGCCTACACATCTCAACTTCATCATCAAAATCACAGATGGTTTCTTTGTGAAACCATCCCCAAAAGAGAAGGAAATACCAATAGTAATAAAAAGTTTCGGGGTACAAGACACAAGCACAACAATAACACAAATCATCTACATGACCAAAGCCTTTAGAATTTATCCAATCAGTAAAGCATTGAGACAATAACTGATGATAGGGAAAACTTACTAAACATCTCCGACACATTGAAAAAACAGCACTATCACAATCATCAATGATAGAAACCTTTAAATTAAACCACCTTCACAATTTTTGTTAGCTACATGTAAACTAACCACGATAAGGTGAAAAATCTCGGTATAAGATAAAGAAAAAAGGGCGGATATCCTATCCACCACGCTTCACTTACACATGGAGTCTTGTAAATGATAACTGTGCATTCACGTGGGATACACCCACCAGTCTAAGGGATATCTTTTACCACTAGAGAAAAAATTGCCCAACTGATAGTTCGAATCCATACATCTCAGATATTGATCTGAAATCAAAGAAGCTTATCAGAGACGACTGTTGCTAAGAAACACTTCAGCCTCGATTCACCACGACAAAAAGGTGTCAGATTATGACAACCTCTGCCCCATCCCCACTCTAAAATGTTTCTCCTACAGTTGATACAACAGTTACGCCACAACAAGAGTTGGATCTTCTTTTTGGTCCTTTATACGATGAATTTTCCACTGCATGTACTTTAAGTGTCACCAAAATCTTCCTTCTCCACTGATAATACTACGTCATACACAGGCCAATATTCCCACATCACATCGCTACGCTCATCAAACTAAATATCAGCAATTCTTCAATACTGCATACATACACAAAACAAAAATCTTTTTCTGTTGCTAAGAAGACTATATATCACGTTAACCTAATAGACTCTCATACAGAGATAGTTATACTGCGAGCTCTGATGTTACCAATTACAACATACTAGATTTAGGTCATCTTCTCACTCTCACTAAACTATTCTGTAACACCGTACGAGAAATTTGCTGAGTCTGCCATCACGCAAATATTGATAATTCTAATAATGCATTGCCATTGTTGTAGAATTTGATTGTAGTGAATAATTGTAGATCAATGTTTTCCATTGACCATTTTCAGAGAGAATGATCAAAGATTTACATATCATCCAAGGACCCCCTCCAGAACACTCTAACCCAGCCCAGCAATCACATAAAAAAAAGAAGCTTTGGAATTCATCAGAATCCTTTTTTCCAAAGCCTATGTTTCGCCCAGTTTGTTCCTAACATAGTCCTTCAACGAACAGGAAATGCCTATTTCCTTTTCAAATAATAGACCATAATAGATAGTTCCAAAAATCGATTGATGGTTAAATATGTGAGACTATCAACCACATGATTCCGAATACCGATGGATAAAAGATCACCCGCTAGAACAAGTTCGTGGAAATCTATCCAAGCTAGTGCAAACAAGACGACAACTTGCAACAGATCCTGAAATATGTATTTTCGCACTCACCGTGAGTACTGCTGAACCAAAAAACATTAAGGAAGCAATGACTGATTCTGCATGGATAGAGGCAATACAGGAAGAGCTTTATCAGTTTGATAGACTACAAGTCTAGGAGCTCGTTGACAAACCCTTTGGCAAGAACGTAATCAAGCTAAAGTGGTTATGGAAGAACAAAAAAGATGAAGATCAAACTGTAATTCGCAATAAGGCATGACTTGTAGCTAAGGGTTATGCTCAGGAAGAGGGTATTGATTTCGAGGAATCATTTGCTCCAGTTGCTCGCTTGGAAGCTGTTTAGATTTTCGTCGCATACACTGCACACAAGTCTTTTCCAATTTATCAGATGGACGTGAAAACGACATTTCTTAATGGTCCACTAAAGGAGGAGGTTTATATTGCACAACCAGATGATTTCGTTGATCCTGATCATCCAGACAAAGTTTACCGACTAAGGAAAGCTCTATATGGATTGAAGCAAGCTCCAAGAGCCTGGTATGATGAACTCTCAAATTTTCTAATGTCCAAAGGTTTTACTAAAGGTACTATTGACCCTACTATATTCATGATAAGATATGGGGAGGACATTCTACTTATGCAAATTTACGTCCATGACATTATTTTTGGGTCTATAAACCCTAAATTTTGTAAATGATTTGAAAAATTAATGCACAGTAGATTTGAGATGTCCTTAATGGGGGAAATGAAATTCTTTTTAGGACTTCAGATCCACCAATCCCCAAGAGGTATCTTTATCAATCAGACCAAGTACGCTTTAGAAATACTTAAAAAACATGGTATGGAAAAATGTGATACCGTTGGTACACTAATGGCTACAAAATCTAAATTAGATGCAGACTTGAGTGGAAAACTCGTAGACCAAACTGACTACCGTAGTAAAATCGGGTCACTCATGTATTTGACATCTAGTAGACTAGATATAGTGCAAACAGTATGTTATTGTGCAAGGTATCAAGCAAGACCAACTGAAAAACACCTCAAAGAGGTTAAAAGGATCTTTCGATACTTAAGGGGTACCATTAACATGGGACTCTGGTATCCGGAGGATTCTGGCTTTGAACTAACAACTTTTTTAGATGTCGACCATGCCGGATGCATTGATACTCGCAAAAGCACGTATGGAGGAATACAATTCTTAGGTGATAAATTAGTCAGCTGGATGTCAAAGAAGCAGGACTATATCGTAATGTCATCAGCAGAGGCAGAGTACATGGCGTTATTTGTAAGTTGTGCTCAAGTAATATGGATGAGGACACAACTTAAGGATTATGGCTTCAACTACAACAAGATACCGTTGTATTGCGACTCTCAGTCAGCCATAGCAATCTCATGCAACCCTGTGCAGCACTCCTGTACTAAGCACATCCATACTCGATATCACTTTATCAAGGAACAGGTTGAAAATGGTATAATTGAATTGTACTTTGTCAGAACTGAATACCAATTAGCTAATATGTTTACTAAAGCCTTACCCGAAGATAGGTTTCAACATCTTGTCAGACAAATTGGTATGCGATGTTTGACTCCAGCAGAACTGGAGGTTCTGGCAAATGAATATGCTTGATATATTCTTCAAACATTGACTTGTAAATATTTTTCAGAAAATCAAAATACAAAAATATAAAACATATAAAAACAAATACAAAAATATAAAATTTCAAAAAGAAAATACAAAATCAAAAAATCAGAAAATGTTTTACAAAAAGAATCTTCTCGACATGTCTCTTGGAATCGATAACATTTACGTACCTAGAAATGTTGATTAACATCGACACGGGCGTGTAAATGAAGTTCGAACAGGAGTTTCAAATGTTTTCAAAACATGTGATTTCTAATTTTCTTTATGACTTGTAATTGCTCTCAGATTGCAACTCGGACCTGAACGATAAAGGAGAGTGTACGCTTCAGTGCGCTTATCCTTAGCGTTAGAAGAGAAGTCTTCTAACATGATGTTTTTCAAAATGTTGAACACAACTTTTCAAGAATTTCTCAATGACAATTCAAAATCTTTCAAAATTTTATGTTCAATACTCCATCCCTCATAAAGATTTACAAGACAATTCTTCTATAATTGGTGTCATTTTAAAAATGAGTCAATGTTTGAGGGGGAGTTTTTCGTAAAACAAAGTTTTAATGATTTTGGATACATCATCTCACGACAATTCTTATGTATTCAAAACATTATTAAAAATCTCTTAATAACAACTCAGTAATAATGATGACTACTCAATAGATTGTATGTTATAAGATGATTATGTAGTTGAGCATAATTTTTCAAAAATTCTTCAATGACAATTCATAATCTTTCAAAATTATGTGCTCAACAATGCTAACCCTCAATTTTATATTCATTTTACAACTTGGTATCATTTCTTTTGGTGTCAAACATATGTAAAGTTGAGGGGGAGCAAGTTAAAGTTCCATACAATTCATGCTAAAATAGTTTTCTCCACAAGATTTTCATGACAAATTCTAATCACAAAGTATTTCAAAAACTAAGTGAATTAGTCTTTAAAATAAGGGACGAAATGTAATTAAAATATGATCTTGAAAATAATAAGTGATCTAACCGACTCACAGTGCTTTAACTCTACAGAAAAAGGTTTTATGGTTCGATCTTATACCCAACAACCTATTAATTTCATGAAGATTCTGAAGTCATAAGGTGGTTAGGTTAGGTATTAGTCAAATGATCCAACCAGAACCGGAGGGATCTACCCAAGGACACTCCATAGTTAGAAATAGCAGTCCTTAGGTATGATTGGAGATGAATGAGTTTAAGGGAATAATGCCGACTAAGATTGAGCTAACACTAGAACAATCACAACAAGGTGTTAGTAATGATGTCTTGGTAAGCATTGAAGGGGTTAAAGAATGAAAAAGAAATGTATGGATAAAGGGTGAAAATAAAGAAGCCCTCGCTACACCTTAAGCAGAAACTGGGTCAATACATAATCTATCGGTTTTCACAAAGATGAATTCTGATATTAAAAAATGACATCATGGACCCAGTGATGCAATGCACAAACCTTCCCAGCCATTCAAGTTTCTCTCAACAGAAACTTATCTCATTTGTCACGGAGATACACACATTATCTATTGACATCTCACTCCGAAATTGCTGATATTAAATAGGTGGCAGTCTGCTCTAGCCTTCGAGTACTAAAATCAAAACGCACTAATCGAGTCTAGAGCTAAGAGATCAATAAAATAAATCTCATTAGGACACACTCCATTACAAACACTTATTGAACACCAATAAGTTCACAAGTTATTAACAAGAGTCCTACGCATTATCCTTGTGATTTTGCCAGAACATCCGAGTGATACTTAAGTATTCACAGTGAAGATGGAAATCCTGCTTAAGCCAACATCTAACAAGCTCTCGGTAGGTGACTTGTGTGATTCTATATGAATCAAACTCGTGTCAACTGGAAAGAAACGATGGTGCAATTCTATGTGAATCAAACTTGTTCCAGTAAATTAATTGACGGTTTAATCAGAAAGATAGTAACTATCTGATTCATTCATATCATGTTGTCTACTTTGAGACGTTCTGGTATTAAGAACAAGCAAGTACGGTGAATCTAATGCATACTCGTTAGAGGATCTAACACTTTGAGCTGGAAACCCCATCAAGGAGGTTCTTCTAAATTGAACCTACCTGATCACAGGTACAATATTTTTACTGTAAAATGGTCCTAAACCGGAGGTTAATCCAACCAAATCTGGGCGAATGACAAAGCCATATTCGTCCACACGCTTTATTGCTAACTGTTTTATTTCAGGATTCATATAAAAATAGAGATGGAGATGCCTCATTCCAGCAGAGTCAGATTTATTACCACATGCTCATGCTCAAACTACAAATACATACTATAAGCATCAAGATTTAAGAATCAAGAAAGCTCAAGTATTAAAAACAAAGACTTCCGCAAACTCTAATATTAAAGATAACTCCTCAGAAACTAAGCTTCGGGGGAGATTATTAGAGAGCTGATGCAAAGTATGAGCATGTTGGTCAAGAAACAAAATCACAAGACTACAAAGATGATCAAGACAAACACGGAAAAGATTTAAAGATCTCAGAACTAAAGACAAAGTCAAAAGACAATGACAAAGGCTCAAGATCAAAGATCACAAAGCATGAAGGAACAAGCCTACAACAAGATAAAGACCAAGACAAAGATAAGAGCTTAACGACAAAAGCAATCTCATTGATCTCATGAAGGAGTGTCATAATGAACTCACTTAGGGGGAGATTGTTAGCCTCAAAATATTAAGTCAAACAAGAAGTTTGTTCATTAGGAATATTAGGTCTCGGTCATTTATTATTTATATGTTGTAATAGGCTAAGTTATGGGTATCAAGCTCGTTAGCTAATCTAATATTGTATATGTATCAGGCCTAAGCCCAAAGTAATCTCGAGCCCGACCCAATACCTACGGCCTAACAAAGCCTTAAGAGGCTGTCCTAGGTAGAAGTATAAATTCCCCTCTCCTAGTGTGAAGAGGGTGTTGGTCTTATTTGTTTTTCACACACTTGTAATCAACCAACTATTTTCTTCTTTCTCTCTCTAACCTCTCTATACTTTTCTTCATTTTTATCTCATCTTATTTTCTTGATAATACCATGGAAGTGAAATGATTCTTGGGTTATAACACTTTTCTATGAAACAAACATATTTTTCAATTTCTTATACTTCTACTAATAGTTCCGTGACAAAAGAAGTCACATCGGATTTACCAATTCTAAAAATGCCTAAAGAAAGCAAATTGTTAAAAATGTTTGACATACTGGGTATGGCAATTAATGGTTTATGAACAAGGATTGATATTACTCTTTTAGAAGAAGATGGATGTCTAATAGTCAAAATTCTTTAAGAGTGTTTTATAAAACTGATGTAATTCCGATGTCTGCTTCTTTATCAAAGAATTTGAAAGAACTTAAAGAACTCATTGTAGAAGTACATGAAACGTTAAATATTTTTGAATCAATGGAATAGAAAGTTGACAGAAAATCTTCAAAAGAAAATATTCATCAAAATGAGATCGATCGACTTTTGGAAGTATCTTTGACAAGTGAAATCTGAGATTGTGTGTTGCTTTCTGTTGAAAAATAGAAAAATGAGCTGTTAAAATATGAACTTGCGAAAAGTTCAAGTGATTCCAAAGATATCCAAGCCAATTACTCAAGAGAATCAAAATTTTTGAAAATGATTTTAAGTGATCACAAGCTCAAAGTATTGATTTTGAACTCAAATTACAACATTAAAAAGAGAAAATGGCTTGTGACATCTCTTGGAAGTCAAAGTTGTCAACATTAAATGATGAGAACGTGTTGCTAAAAATGCAAGTGGATTCTGTTGTTAAAGAAAGAGAAAATATAAAACCTGAATATCAAAAGCTTTTCAATTTAATAAAAGCAACACAGACTCAACATAAAAAGGAGCTTGATGAGTTGATTGAACATGTTAATCAAAAGACATATGCTTATGCTGATGTGCGTGCTCAGAATCAAGATCTTTTGATAACAATATCTTAAATCAAGAATAAGCTTAAAACTGTTGACAATGGAAAGAATATGAACACTAGTTGACAAATTGAGGCTCAGGAACACTTCTTTATGTATCACAGTGCTTAAAACATAGCAATTAAGGATAAGAAAGTGTCCAAATTCTATGGTTATGCAGTAGGTCAAAACCAGTCACTTCACATCCTACACCCACAAACGAGCAAGGTCAAACACAAAATGAGAATGTACTTGCAAGAGGAATGTACAAAATTACAAAAACAGAGACACAGACACCAGATTCTAAAACTAACATAAATGTTTCTAATTCCATAGGTGTATAAAGTTCTAATAGTGTTAGAAGACACAAGTCTAAGGACACCAATTCGAAGAATAGAGTCTTGAAGAACACTAATGCTAAGAGTTCAACTGCACATGTTTGAAAGATGTCACGTAGTGTTAGTAAAGATTCTAATAAGTGTGAAACAATGAATTCGACTTTATGTCATGCAAACAAAAGTGTATTAAATACCAAGAATGTAACTGCTGTAAATGACGGTTCGAATATTGTTTGTGTTTCTTGTAGTAAAGATGTGTTTTTACTTTCTCATGAAAAGTGTGTTGCTCGTTATGCTTTGTCTAGGAATTCTAATGTTAAGAGAGCCTTATTCACTACCCCTATAACAGCAAAATCTAGGAATTTCAGAGCTACTTTTGTAGTTGCGAAATCTAGATTAAGTGTTACTAACACCCCAAAAGCAACAAATAAGGTCTTTAGTGCATCATCACTATCTCATGATTCTAGTCAAAGTAAAACACTTATCAATTACATGAAAAACAAAATAGCAATAAGTCGAAAGTGCCAGAGATGGTTTGAATACCAACAAAGTTTTAATTGGTCACCAAAAAGCACAACTGCTTAATCACTCCCAAGTGAAACAAAGAGTCGTATCCGTGTTCGTTCTACATCTAACACACTGGTTACAACTCAGAAATGGGTAGCCAAACTGTCCACTCTTCCATCTGCATTTGTTTCATGTGATGCAGGTGATTCAACTCGTCCTTTGGATTGTTGATAGCGGATGCTTGAAGCATATGACTGGAAATCTTCAACTGCTATGAAATTTTGTTGAGAAATTTATGGGAACAGTCTGCTTCAGGAATGATCATTTCGCTGTAATTACTAGATATAGAGATTATGTTCAAGGCAATCTAACAATTTGTCACGTATATTATGTTGAAGGCCTCGGACATAACTTATTTTTGGTTGGACAATTTTGTGATGGAGATTTAAAAGTAGCTTTTCATTCAAACACGTTGTTAGAAACACAAAAGTGTCGGTCACTTCCATAGATAACAGTCGTTAGCTCGTTAAGCAATTTTTGGAAACTTGCATAGTTAGTTAGCAAAGGCCCATGGATTAGTCCATGCAAGCCCAAGCCCACGTGCCATTTGTAAGTATAAATACACCTCTTCATGCCTTGGAGAGGTGGTTAGTTGGTTGTATTTTCACATAGTTATGCATTTCATGTTCTTGTCTTTATCTCTCTAAAATACTTCCTTCCTTCCTACTTTCTCTCTCTAGTTCTTGTTGTTAGAGATTACTAATATTATTCAATTGGTATCAAGAGCCATGGAGTGGTGTGTTTAGTTTTTGTGTTTTTTTAGTTCGTGTTATTGCAAAAAAATCGTCCTTTTCTTTATTTTTTCTTGTTGATTCGAAGCTATTTGGCTACACTAAAAGATCATTTACCTTGGTAAATTTGATCTAGTATCTTTAGGATATAGGTGTACAAGCTTTAAATCAAGAAAAATTTCATTTTTGGTCATCTTTTGTGTTTAAAGCCTTTACAAAGAACAAAATCTTGATTTTAATTTTTTTGGCTTAAAAACCTTAAAGTTTCTATTTTTCTTATTCCAATAGGGTTAGTAACACTAGTTGTACAAGAATATTTGCAAAACAACCATCAAAAAGATGCCTTTTTGTGTTTTAAAAATTTTGAGTCTTCTGTCTGTTGGAGTCGAACAACCTGAGTCGAACAACTTAAGTCGAACAACTTGAGTCGAACAACCCAAGTCTAACAAACAACCCGAGTCGAACAACTCAAGTCGAACAACCCAATTCGAACAACCCAAACCGAACAACTCAATTTTTCTAAATTATACGGTTTAGTTCTTTGACTTGTAAAATCCCGTGTAGTTTAAAGAATTAAAACACTTAAGAGACAACTTAATTAAACACAATTTCTTTCTACCACTGTCCGATCAAACAAGTATTCTTTTAACATATAAATTTCACAATGACGACTCTGGCTGACAAAGCAATTCTTTCGGGTGCTGACAATCATCCACCTATGTTAGAAAATGATATGTATGATTCTTGGAAAAGCAGAATGGAGCTATACATGATGAATAGACAACATGGATGAATGATTCTTGAATCCGTTGAAAATGGTCCACTCATTTGGCCTTCAATTGAGGAAAATGGAGTGTCAAGACCAAAGAAATATTCTGAGTTATCGGCTACGGAAGCAATTCAAGCTGATTATGATATCAAAGCAACAAATATCATTATCCAAGGACTACCACCTGAGGTCTATGCGTTGGTTAGCAATCATAAAGTCACCAACGAACTATGGGAAATAATTTAACTTCTCATGCAAGGAACTTCATTAACGAAACAGGAAAAAGAGTGTAAGCTTTATGATGAATTCGATAAGTTTGCTTATAAGAAGGGGGAAACACTACTTGATTGTTACTTGAAATTTTCACTGCTACTCAATGACATGAACATCTACAATATAAACTAGAACAATTTTAAGTGAACACTAAGTTTTTGAATACTCTTCCTCCTGAATGGAGCAAATTTGTAATAGATGTCAAACTGGTTAGGGATTTGCACACAACTAACATTGATTAGCTTCATGCTTACTTGGGACAACATGAATTCATGCAAATGAGGTTCGTTTAATGCATGAACGCAACTCAGATCCACTTGCTTTGGTTGTATCCCATCAGATGACCCAGTCTCCTTATCAAACTCATCAAAACTCATACCAAAACACTCAATTTCAATCATAAGTTTCACCATATTAGTTTCCCCAGTATGGTTCACCTTATCAGTCTCAACAATACTCAACTCATCAATCATCAACACCTCTTTCAATCTCTTATCTATCCAACGATAATCAATCATCCATTCACTACAACGTTTATTCGCCATCATCATCCATCCCTCAGTTGGAATATGCTCCCACAGTTAACCAACAACATGAACGTTCCCAACTAGACTCAGATCTCATTATTCTAGTTTTCCAGAAAGGTGATGATCCCATTGATGCCATCAATCACATGATGTCTTTCTTGACTGCTGTTGTCACTTCCCGCTACCCTACTACCAATAATCAGCTGAGGAATTCGTCAAACCCTAGGCAATGAGCTACTATTAATAATGGAAAAGTGACATTACAACCAATTCAAGGGAGATAAAAGTCTTTAGCTGCGGGTACTACAAGGACATACACTCCAGGAGCAAGTGGAAGTAATTTTGGGAAACAAAGGACTGTTATTTGTTACAACTGCAAAGGGGAAGGCCATATGTCCAAATAGTGCACTAAACCTAAGAGGAAACGGGATGATTCTTGGTTTAAGGATAAAGTGTTGTTGGTACAAGCCCAAGCAAGTGGTTAAATTCTACATGAGGAGGAACTTGCATTTTTGGCAGATCTAGGAATTCCAAAAGGTCAAGTTACACAGACTGTCATTACTCACAATGCTGCTTATCAAGCTGATGATTTGGATGCATATGACTCTGATTGTGATGAAATCAACATTGCTAAAGTTGCTCTCATGGCGAATTTATCTCATTATGGTTTAGATGCTCTTGCTGAGGTATACAACCATGATAATATGAATAATAATATGCTTAATCAAGCTGTGCAGGCGATGCCATCTTCTGAACAGTCAAATGTTGTAACTCATTCAGAGACTGGAATAAACAGTAATAGCAATATCATTCCTTATTCTCAATATGTGATTGAATCACAACAGGCAGCTGTTTAAAATTCTAACTCTTCTACACAACAAGATGCACTGATATTATCTATGATTGAACAACTGGAAACCAAAGTAGTTAATTGTACCAAGATAAATCTAGACAATAAAAGTGTCAATGATACTTTAACTGCTAAGCTTGAAAGATATAAAGAACAACTTAAAGTTTTGAAAAAAGGACAACATGTTGATTTAAGGAGTAATGATACTGTTTCAGATTTAAGTGCATAGTCTGTAGAGATTGATCATCTTAAACAAACTCTTTCTGAACATTTAAAAGAAAAGGAATCTTTAATGCAAACAATTACTCTTCTCAAAAATTATTTTAAAAAAGAAGAATCTAGGAACATCGATAGAGAGATTGCATTAGAAAAGAAGATCAAACAACTAGATAATATCATTTTTAAAAGAGATCAAAAGAAAAATGTGATGATTTAATTAATCAAGTCAATCTAAAGTCTATGTAAATCTCTGATTTAAATGCTAGTCTTCAGGAAAAAGTTTTGGAAATTACAGCTCTCAAGGATGACTTAAGGAAACTTAACCGAAAAGCTGGTATATGCTTAATCACACATACCATTTTCCATTAAAAACGGAATTAAATGACTGAAAACGTACCAAAAATACACTGTATTTGTATGTTATGCATTTGTATTGTGCAGGAAACGGATATTCAAGAAAAGGACAAAAAGAAAGCCAAAAACGACCAAACCAAGCACGTAATGGAAAAGACAAAGTCAAATTAAAGACCTATGCTCAAGTCAAGTCAAAAAGTCAACGGAAAGTCAACCCCGTTCAAAGTCAAAAGATTGCAAGTGGAAGAAAATACAACTTGAGGGACTAAGTGCCAAACCTCAAAGTTGTATACGTAGAATAAAGACAAGGGGACTGAAATTGCATACGGGTTGTGGAAGTACAACTTTAAGGGCCAGTTCTACCAAACCCCTAAAGTTGTATCATAAAAGGGCGAAGTTTGCAATGAAGTTATATGAGATGAGGGGCCAAAGCTGCCAACTTACCAAAAATCATTTTTTCCCGCCCAAACAAACCCAAGAAACAACTCACGGGTTCCCTTTACTTTCTTTTACCCTACAAACTATTTAAACCCTGGATAAAACATTTTCCCCTCCTCCACTATCTCCCCCCAGCTTTATAATTGCCATGTTGGCAATCCCTCACCATTTCCAAGTGATTTCGATGGCTTAGATGACTCAAAAGAAGCACAAAAGAAATTGAATGGCTGAGATTGCTTTTATCAAGTCCCTCACACAACAAGCACACTTGGTTTTTGTCTCTACAAAGAAACACAAAAGAAAGAAGAGAAGGAAGACCAAGAAACCAAGACCTTAATTCATTTTAGTATAAATAGGGCCATTGTAACCCAAGAAAAGGGAGTCGTTTTTCTTTTATAAAGTTCTTAGTTAAATTTCAGCTTATTTTTATGCAATTTTATTTTTCCAAGTCTTGTAACTTTAATTTTCGTCTTAATGAAAATTTGGAGTTTTTAAGTCAATTCTTGAATCTTTGTATTTCCTTTGTTAAAAGCATTACTTAATATGTTTTAAGTCTTATAAAATCATATAAGTCATTTGTTTTAACTCAAATACTAAGAAGTTGAGTAAAGTCACAGAAAATTCCACACTCAAATATACCACAGCTTATGGATGATACGCCAGTTCTGGATGGGCTTATGGACTCTCACTAGCTTGTTTTATACAAGCTAGAGCTTGTAGACTCTTTGTTTAACCCTGTTTTGAGCAAGGGAGTTGTAAGTTTTTATTTTGCTTATTTTGCTTATTTACTGTAGAACTGCTTAATAGTGCTTATTTGTCACCTATATCTGCTTATTTATGATTTATCTTTGATGTTTAGTGCTTATCTTGCTTAGTTGTTAGTTCAAAAATAGTTTGTGTCACTTTCTTAGTTAATACTGGTAGTATGTTTAGTTAATACTATTAGATTGATTCAGCTTATTTAAGTGCTTATTATTGATTGAAGTCGGCTTATAAGTGTCTTATTTTGTTATTTGATAATCTGTTTTTAACAAACTAGGACCAAATCAGCTTAAAATAAAAAGAAAAATGATTTTTGAAAACTATAAGGGGTGTTTGGAACAAGCAGTACTAACCCATAGTTAGTACTGCTGGTTCTATTTTGGGATTTTTATAGCTTGCAGTACTAACTCAAAGCTAGCAGCACTAACTCCAAGTTAGTACTGTTAGTTACTATTTCCTTTTTTTACTGCAACCCAATTTTTCAAATTCATTTATAACAGTTGACTGTTGGTTCATTTTGCTTATTAGCTTATCATTTATGCTTATTTAAGATTTCCTTAGCCTTTTAGAGTAGATTAAACCCATTTTCCATGACTGTCTTTTAGTAGAGCTTATTTAAGCTTATTCGCCTTTTCAAAGCAATTTTAATAGTTTACCAATTTGTAGCTTTTTAGCTTATTTGCCACTTTAGTTTATTCTAATTGCTTATTCTTATGCTTGAGTGCTTATTAGGGGTAGTTAAATATCTATTTTTAGCTTATTTGCTTATTTCTTGTTTCATTGTGTTTTGTTAAAGCTAGTAGTACTAACTCTAAGTTAGTACTGGTAGTTAAAATTGTTAATGCTGTTGTTAGTACTGCTGAGTTTCTCTTGCTTAATTTAGCTTAATTTGTTAGGAAAATATTGTAAACAGACTTAATACTGTTAGTATTAAAGTTAAGTCCTTATTTGAGCTTATTTGTGTCTTAGTATAAAAGTTTTTAGTGTTTTTACCATTCCTAGCCTGTATGCCTGCTCTAGCTTATTTTCCTTGCTTATCTTTTCGTGCTTTAGCTTATTAGGTTTAGTGCAAATCATATCCTTGTCATATTCAAACATCGATTATCAATTCGTCATTCGATTTTCCCTTCTAGCCTCGTTGGGACATAACGACCCGGAGACACTCTATACTACTTCCGGTTTCATTGATTTTGTGAATTTTGTTCCTTGTTATATATTTATATTTATCTATATATAAAAAGGAGTAAGTTCACGCGAGTCAAATTTTTGGCGCCGTTGCCAGGGAGGCTGAAAACGATTATCGTTACGTTTGACTATTTGTGTTTGAATATGTGAATATTTTCTTCTACAAAAATATAAAAAGTACAAAAATATTTTTCATTTTCTTTTATTAGTATTATTATCATAAAAAAAACCCAAAAATATAAAAACATTTTCCATAAAAAGAAATAAAATTCATAAGTTGGTAAAAATACCAAAATATAATATTCTCAATTGAGGTATTATCAAAATAACTTCCGGTGAACTTGTTGGTTCCCAACTCGAACAAAAGATTTAAAAACTTGCCATTTGTGTCTCTTACGACGTACGGCTCACCTTGAAAGGTTAAACAAACTAAAAAGTGGGTATAAGGAGGGTTGTTCCGAGGAACTACGACCCGAAAGGAGAAATAAGCTTCGCGCTATTCCTACTCCTCCGCTCACCTGTGCGTTTATCATTTTGAGAGCTACCGTGAAGTAAGTAGGATTAATTTGAGTTGAAGTTGTCTGTATCTCATTATCCGTTTAAAATCAATTGTGAATAAATCATTTAAAACCAAAAAAAAAAAATAGTGTAAATTTTCCTTTTATATTTCTTTTTTGTGCATGGCACTTCGTTCAAGCCGTAAACGTCGACAACACAAGTCCGACATACTTCTGTTGAATTCACCAAATCTTGAGAAACCAAATAAACAATCAAAAACTTTCATTCCTCCCATAGTTACCGACTGGACGAGAATCGTACTATGGCGCAATTACACGAGCACCCTCGAGGGTTACGACGGATGCGATGTTGTTCCCAAAATTACCGCGAACACTTGAGATCAAGCATGGTCCTACTTATCTTGTTCATAACAAGCAATTTTTTGAGACATGTAAAGAAGACCACTATGCTCACAACTGATATTTCAATCAAGATCATTCTAGATGAAGTTCCCGAACGTCCCGAGTACGTCGGTTAGCTTATGCTGTTCCCATTTTCCTCGAGGGAGAACCTGAATTTGGTCTTGAAAAAGAGCCCCCTCGATCGATTTTACTGTGATGATCTTGGTCTCGAATTCATTAACAAATTCTTTCCCCTCCTCTAAAATGACATATCTTTCCGACAGAAATCACGAGATTTCAACAAAAATTTGATGAAACGTTTTATGAGGCATGAGACCCGATTCAATGATCTCTTTAGGGGAATGCCGCATATGGGTTTTCAGAATTGCCATCAACTCGATACTTCTATTACTTCCTAAATTAGAATGATCCAGATTTACTTGAAAACTTCGCGCTGCGAGTGGTAAAACTTTTGGATATAAAATGCCTTGTGAAATGCCTAAAAATCATCAAGAGCAAGTTCAAAGTTCGTCAATCACGAAGCAAAGCCATTGTTTCCAAAGTGAGTACGAGCTCTTCTACCCCAGCAGTTTCATCCGATGTTGCTGAGCTGAAAGATATGGTTAGAGCATTGATTCTCGATAAGAAAAACCAAACTCTAGCTCCCGCTCCTGTAAAAGTAGTCGAGCAAAGTTGTGTAACTTGCGGGGGTGGTCATTCTTACCAAAATTGTCCAGCCACCGATGGCATTTTTATCGTGTGACATATCATGAAATACAAGTCACAAGCTTGCGCTGTTAACTCACAACCAGGAATTGGCCGATTACCGCCTCAGATGGTTGCAAACCAAAATTGACCTCCCGGTTTTCCTCCTATGCAAAACCATCAAAAACAACAAAATCAGGGGATCAATTTCAAACCATAATCAGGGGAACAATTTTAACCATAATAGGGGGTAATAATTTCAATAAGGACAAGTTTTACCAACCCAAGAGTATCAACCCCGACTTTTCAAGTCCACCATACCAGCTCTTAGTTCTACCAGACCAGGTGTGTCCTAAGCCCAATTTTGATAACTAGTCAAAGCTAATGACGCTGGTTATGCAAAATTGCAATCAAATGGCAAATATAACGGACTGATCACCAATTCATGAAATAAGTAATACCGCTTCTACTTCGGGCTCGGGTTCTCTTCCAAGCAACACCATTGCTAACCCGAAAGGTAATGGTGAAAGCAATCCACTACCGAAGTGGTGTTTCCTATAATGGACCTCAAATTTCTACTCCTCTAGAGAGACGCAAAATGAACCGAGGTGACAATGGGATATGGTTAACAAGCACCGAAAAACATCCAACCTCCGGTATGTTCCAAAACTAATATGTCCAATGGTGAGCCTTGTTGTTGACTTCAAAAAACTAAACCAACATTTCCACTAACTTCAAGGGCCAACAAAGAAAAGCTTTCATGAAAAGACAATCTTCTAGCTTCAAAATTTATAGAGATTTTTAGAATCTCCATTTCGAGCTAAGTTTTCGCGGACGCTCTCTACAACTTGCCAACTTTGCACAATGTTTAGAAAGCTCCTCAATGACAAAGATAAAATTATTGAGATGACAAAGACCCGGTAAACAAAAAAATGTCAGCGGTTATCCTAAAAATGTTCCGAGTAAAGAATCTTGAGACCCGGTAGGGTTAGATTTCGTATACGTGTGATTTTCCGGACATGAATGAAATGCTTAGCCTTGCCGATCTCGGCGCATGCATCAACCTAATGCCTTCTCCATTTATGAAGAACTAAGTCTCCAGCTTTGGACCACAAACCGAATGATACTTGAAATTGCCGAATCCGAACGATTTCTCCTCAACCGGCATCGCGAGGATGTTTTGGTAAAAAGTTAGAACGTGCTTCTTTCCTGCCGATTTTGTGGTCGTTGATACGTTGCCGATTCCGGGTTCCCCTTAATTTAGGAAGACTTCTTGAGGAGGCACGCTGCCTTGATAGAACGTTAACGGTGAACAAGTGACCCTTAGGACATGTATGACAATCCGTGACTTCAAATTGGTGTGATACTAAAACTTTTCGCCTACAATATCTTTGAATCGGTTAACCGTAGTCGATGTTATTGACATTGTTATGAAAGAATATGTTCAAGAAGAGTACTTGAAATTTCTGAAAGTGGCAATCCCACTTCTACTTCAGATCTTGTGATTCATTCTCGCTCTCCATCTTTCACTCCCTTCGGAGGAAGTGATTTTCTAATGGAAGAGATCGATGAATTTATTGAACATGATGATTCAATACCACCAGGTGTTGACGGCATCTATGATTCTGAGGAGTTACTGTTTACCTTAAAAGGAATTGTTAAGTGTGATAATAGTCACCAAATCTCCCTCCGTCACCAGTTTTTGAAAATCAATGCGACTGAAACGCTTAAATTTCATGTGAAGACTCCTCGCCGACCTTGAAATCCCCCCCAAAGACTTACCATCCCATCTTGAGTATGCGTTTTTGGAAGGTGAAGACAAATTACCCGTTATAATCTCTAAAAACTTGAAATATGAGGATAAAACCGCCTTGATCAAAGTTCTTAAGTCACACAAACATGCCATAGCTTGGAAGATTTCTAATATTAAGGGGATAGATCCACAGTTTTGCACCCATAAGATTTTGATGGAGGAAAATGCCAAACGTAGTTCAACGATCAGAGAAGAGTTACCCTAAATTTCCCCATGAGGTATTAAGCAAGAAGTTATCAAACTTCTTGATGCCGGGTTAATTTACCCTATCTCTGACAGTCCTTGGGTAAGCCCAGTTCATTGTGTCCCTAAAAAGGGAGGCATAACCGTGGTAAAAAATGAAGAAAATGAGTTAATACCCACTAGGTTGGTTACGGGATGGCGAGTTTGCATCGATTACCGAAAACTCAATGATGCAACTCGTAAAGGGACCATTTCCTGTAGCCAGTTATGATCAGATGCTTGATCAGATTAGCGGAAATGGTACTATTGCTTTTTGGACAGATTTCTGGTACTTCTCAGATCCCGATTGACCCTCTTGAATCAACGAAGCTGACTACCTTCACATGCCCTTACGAGACATTTGCCTATCGCGATGCCTTTTGGGTTATTGCATGCCCGGGCACGTTCCAAAGGTGTATGGTTGCAAACTTTCATGTATGGATTGAGAAAACATGGAAGTCTTCATGGATGACTTTCTCGGTTTTCTGGTGTGATTCTATCTCTCTTGCCTTTCCCCATTTTAGACAAAATGCTCCAACGGTGGAAGGACACCAATCCTAGTGCTAAATTGGTAAAAAATGCCACTTTATGGTCAAGGATAAGGAATGTCCTTTAGCCATAAGATTTCTAAGTCCGGGATTGAGGGTTGATTGATAAATCAAAAGTTGATGTCATTGCAAAATTGCCTCATCCTAACTACCGTGAAGGGTATTCGCAGTTTTCTCGGTCACGCCGGATTCTACGACGTGATTTATTCAGGATTTTTCCAAAATCGCCCGGCCTATGACCCACCTCCTTGAAAAAGAAACTCCATTTATTTTCTCGAAGGAATGTATCGAAGCTTTTGAAACCCTTAAGATGAAGTTAACCCAGGCTCCAGTTCTAGTTGCTCCGATAGGACTTTGCCCTTTGAAAATCATGTTTTGTGATGAAGTGATTTTGCTGTGTTTGGGGCAGTCCTTGGGCAACGTGACACAAAATTTCCAGCCGATACACTTTGGCGAGCAAAAACATATGTCCGAGGCTCAAGCACATTACACTACAACGGAAAAAAGATTTACTTGCCGTAGTGTATGCTTTCGAGAATTCGGCATATATTGTCTTGTCCAAAAGCATAGTGTATACGGACCATTCGGCTCTCAAGTACCTGCTTGCTAAGCAGGATGCTAATCAAGATTGCTCCGGTGGATTTTGCTGCTCCAAGAATTTGATGTCGTTATCCGTGATAAAAAAGAGCAGAAAATCTCGCCGGCCGACACTTTTAGACTTGAAAATTCCCCATCATAGTGAAGCTCAAGAAAAGGAAATTATGAAAACATTTCCTCTCGAGACACTTGGGATGGTTACCTTTCGTGGTGATGATAATGCCCCATGTTTTTCCGATTTTGCAAACTACCATGCGAGGAATTTTGTGATCAAAGGGATGTCGTCTCAGCAGAAATGAAAGTTTTTCAAAGACGTCAAACACTACTTTTGGGATGACCCCTTCTTGTTTAAGATATATGCGGATCAAGTGATCCGGCGGTGTGTGCACGGTAAGGAAGCTCTCGAGATCCTCGAAGCTTGCCATAATGGACCTACGGGGGGACATCATGGTGCCAATTACACCGCTAAAAAGATCTTTGATTCAGGATTTTATTGGCCCACGATCTACAAGGATGCCCACGACTTTGTCACCCGATGTGACATTTGTCAACGTCAAGGAAAAATTTCACAACGTGATGAGATGCCTCAAAATTCCATCCAAGTTTGTGAAATCTTTGACGTTTGGGGTATTGACTTTATGGGGCCGTTCCCGTCTTCAAGAGGGAACAAATATATACTCGTGGCCATCGATTACTTATCAAAATGGGTTGAAGCAAAAGCGCTCCCCACCAACGACGCCCGAGTTGTTTGCAAATTTCTCAAATCTCTCTTCGCCAGATTCGGTGCCCCTCGTGCAATCATAAGTGATCGCGGAACCCATTTTTGCAATGACCAGTTCGCAAAGGTCATGCTTAAATACGGAGTCACTCATCGTCTCTCCACCGCGTATCACCCACAAACAAGTGGGCAAGTTGAGGTATCCAATCGTGGTTTGAAAAGAATTCTTGAAAGGACCGTGGGCGAAAATCGTGCCTCTTGGTCGGATAAATTAGATGACGCACTTTGGGCCTTTCGTACAACTTACAAACACCACATGGGTGCACTCCGTTACAAGCTTGTATATGGTAAAGGCATGTCATTTTACGATTGTTGAGTTGTGAACAAAGCTTTACTGGAGGCCCTTAAGCATACAAACTTTGATATCAAAACCGCGGGTGATCACAGAAAAGTATCAACTAATGAAACTTAATAAACTTCTGTGATCCTACCTATGAAAAATCTTTGATCTATAAGAGAAAACAAAGAAAAATCCTGACTCCAAGATCAATAACAGTGTTGTTCACGTCGGTGACCGAGGTCCTCCTCTTTAAAACTCTAGACTTGAGTATTTTTCGGGCAAGCTTAAGACTCGCTGGAGTAGCCATTCACTGTAACCAAGTTTTTCCATATGGCACTGTCGAGTTATCCCAAAACTCTGGGCCAAATTTCAAAGTGAATGGTCATCGTTTGAAGCACTACTTTGGAGGGGACATACCAACCGAGGTTGTCCCAGATCTCCAAACCTTCCCCAAGGACAATTAAATTCGGGGAATTGGGTCAAGCATAGCGACCTTAAACAAGCCCTTCATGGGAGGCACCCCATGCTTATCAGTAGTAGTAATAAAAAGTGTTTTTGTGTGTGAAGGGTTACCTTTTCCATTACCCGTGTTTTGTTCGTGTTTTGTGTATTTTGTGTTGTATGTCCAGGATTTCTCGGATTGTGAAGACTCTCGTGCTTGCAATTTTCATCAAGAGTTTCACATCCTCAGCTTCATTTTAGGAATCCAATATCCTAATCTAATCGACTAACGTTTTATCTTTTGGCACACTTAATAAACGGCCTTAGATTTACGTAGGTACCCCTTTTAAAACATCGAGGACGATGTTTAGTTCTAGTATGGGGGGGATCTTCGATTTGATTTTTGCCTGCAGCCGTTGTTGTCACGTAATCCCGTTTTTACCACCAAAATTTTTGCAAAAATACCAAAAAAATGAAAAAATTTAAAAATTTTCAAAAATAAAATAAGTGTTTTGTCATAGTTTTGACTTTCCTAATGGGTAGAATGAGAATAAATTTTGACTCGATCGGGCGTGTTGAGCCCTAGCTTTGTTCCTTAACCATTTAATAAACGAAAGTTTATTAGGCTAAGCTTTCGCGGATCCTTTTATTAGGGATTTTAAATTTGCGAAGAACAAAAAATGATAGTGTTATTTACAAGTAGGATGCTAAACAAGGATTATTTGGAAATCTTAAAAGCTTATAAGTGTAACTTGTCGCTTTTTCTCCCAGAAGCTCTTAACCTGACTAATAAACGTGCTTAATTTTGCTTTAACTTTAAACCGACATTTTCTAAAAAGAAGCTCTTTCGGAAACGAAAATATTCATCTTAGTTCAGCTTTATACTTGAGTTTCTAAAATGAAATTTTCTCTATTACGAAAATTATGTTGCAAAAAAAATGAATAAAAAAATGAAAAATATAAACTGTGATGCTGATAAAGGTTTACTGCATCTTGCCGGCTCACAACCGATGTTGCAGTCTTCAAAACAAGGCCCATAGTGAGATAATAAATTTGTAGGTGTTATCAATAAGAAACCGTCGTCAGACTAAGTCACTACATCTTGTCGGAGGAAACGGCAATACCTTAGTATGGGGGATTTTGGTATGTGCTTAATTACACATACCATTTTCTATTAAAAACTAACTTAAATGACTAAAAACGTACCAAAATACATCGTATTTGTATGTTTTGCATTTGTGTTGTGCAGAAAGCGGATATCACACAAAAGGACGAAAAACAAAGCCACAAACGACAAAACCAAGCACGGGATGGAAAAGACAAAGTCAAAACAAAGTCTAAAGTCAACCAAATGAAGAAAATACAACTTGAGGGACTAAAAATGACC
>BQNB010018646.1:51438-63149 GCA_026074375.1 Tanacetum coccineum
AATGATAGATATGCAGAGGGGATGCATGCAGTTCTCCCTCCAATGACAGTGATCTACATCCCTTCTGGACCTGATAAAGAAATAAATGACTCACAATTTACATATGGTCCAAAGCAATCTAAACCTAGTGAATTTGATGCTAGGAGTAGTGACTTTAATACTTGTGAATCCAATTGTAGTAAAGAAACACTTGAATCTATGCCTGAACCAGTTGTCAATGAACCCAAAGTAGTAAGTCAACCTAAAGTTTGGTCTGATGCTCCTATCATTAAAGAGTATGAATCAAATAGTAAAGATAAACATGTATCAAATATAAAAAAGTTATTACTGCTGAGGTAAATGCAGTTAGTGCTGTTGGGGGGAAAAGGGAAACTGCTGTTAAGCCCTCAGCAGGTTGTAATTAGAGACACAAAAGACATTACTGGAACAAAGTCTCCAAATACAATGGTGGATCAAGTTCTAGAAATTATGTTCCTTTCAAAGATCCACTAGGCAGACCCAAGCCTAAAAAGGCTTGGGTCCCTAAGAGAAACTAATCTCTCTTATTTAATGTGCAGGATTATCCACAAAGAGCTTTACAGAACAAAGGGATTGTTGATAGTGGATGTTCCAGGCACATGACTGGAAACAAGGCCTACCTTGCTGAATATCAAGACTTTAATGGTGGCCCTGTTGCTTTTATGAGGAAGTAAAGGTTACATAACTAGTAAAGGTAAAATAAAAACAGGAAAGTTAGATTTTGAGGATGTGTGCTTTGTGAAAGAACTACAACATTTCAATCTCTTTTCTGTGTCACAGATGTGTGACAAGAAGAACAAGGTTCTCTTCACAGACACTGAATGTCTTGTGTTGTCTCCTGAATTTAAGTTACCTGATGAAAATCAAGTATTACTTAGAATCCCTAGACAAAACAATATGTACTGTTTCAATTTAGAGAACATTGTTCCTTCTGGAGGTTTAGCCTTTTTGATTGCAAAGGCCACAATTGATGAATCTAACAAATGGCATAGGAGGTTGGGTCATGTTAACTTTAAAAACTTAAACAAACTTGTGAAGGGAAACCTTGTAAGAGGTTTACCTTTAAAGATTTTTCAAAATGACCACACTTGTGTTTCTTGTCAGAAAGGAAAGCAGCACAAGGCCTCCTGTAAGGCCAAATTAGTGAGCTCTATTAGTCAGCCCTTACGGCTTCTGCATATGGATTTATTTGGACCTACGTCTGTAAGGAGCTTAAACCATAAGACTTATTGCCTAGTTATCACTGATGATTTTAGCAGGTTTAGTTGGGTGTTCTTCTTAAGAACTAAGGATGAAACTAGTGGAATCCTTAAGGACTTTATAAGACAAATTCAGAACCAATTAAATCAAAAAGTTAAAACTATTAGATGTGATAATGGTACAGAATTTAAGAACAGGAATTTTATTGAATTCTACGGGTCAAAAGGGATCAAAAGGGAATACAGTAATGCCAGAACTCCACAACAAAATAGAGTTGCTGAAAGAAAGAACAGGACCCTTATTGAGGCTGTTAGAACTATGCTAGCAGATTCATTTTTACCTAACATTTTTTGGGCTGAAGCAGTTAGTGCGGCTTGTTATGTACTTAATAGGGTATTAGTGACCAAGCCTCAAAATAAGACACCTTATGAACTTATAACTGGTAAAATACCAATCATAAGCTATATAAGACCTTTTGGGTGCTATGTGACCATCTTGAATACCATTGACCACCTAGGCAAGTTTGATGGGAAATCAGATGAAGGATTTTTAGTAGGGTATTCTCTACAAAGCAAGGCTTTTAGGGTATACAATTTAGAAACTAAGAGAGTTGAAGAAAACCTGCACATAACCTTTTTAAAAAATAAACCAAATGTTGTAAGGAAGGGACCAACTTGGCTGTTTCATCTTGATTATTTAACTAATTCAATGAATTATCAACCTGTGAGATCAGAGAATCAAGCTAACAAACATGCAGGTCCAAAAGAAGCTAATCATAATGTTGGTACAGAAGATAATATTGATGCAGGAGATTCTATTCTGACAAAGAAGATGACTCTAACAATACTGCTTTGTACTCCAATATGGCCTTCTATTCTTTAACAAATCTCCATCAGTAACCACAATGATAAAGAGAGCAGGTCCAGAGAGGAAGAACAAATCTTCAAGGATGACCTTTGAAAGACTTAAGAAGCAAGAAAATAGGAAGCTTATGAGAGAAGCGGAAGCTCTCAGAAGAAGTTTGAGACCTTGTTATTAAAGAAGGATTGCTAAGCCTAGCAGTACTAACATTTTAGTACTGTTAGCACACCAGCCAAAAGCTAGCAGTACAACCCACCTTAAAACTGCCTAGCATACCAGTAAGTACTGCCAGTCAAACACATTCTAAAGAAGATGATTCAGAGATACCTCTACTTGAGGGATTATCTATCAAAATTCCACTGAGTAATCTTCACTACTTCATCTTTTATGATGAGGGGTGCAGTGGCTGACATCACAAACTTAAAACTGTTGTGAATGTTAGTCCTTATTCCCCACACATCAAGGATACACTCCACTCCATCCTAGAGCACTTATTCTAGGAAGATTCCAAACTCAGTAGTACAAAACAAGAATTCAAATTAAATACAATTCTGGTAGCTCATGCTTTTGTTAGCTATTGTTTTCAAAAGCAAAGAGAAGCTACCATAAGGACTTTCATCATTGTTAATTGCTAGTTTCCTTTCTTAAACAATAACCCAAGAAGATTTCAGAAGCTCTGAAGATGAAGCTGGTTGATGCTATGCAAGAAGAATTGTTGCAGTTTGAGCTACAAAAGGTTTGGTTCTTAGTAGATTTGCCTTACGAAAATGCAACGAACAAAGTGGGTTTTATCGAAACAAAAGGAATGAAAGAGGAGTTTGTTAGTCAGAAATAAAGCAAGGTTTAGTTGCCTCAGGGTTATAACGGCAAGAGGAAGGGATAGACTATGCTGAGGTGTTTGCTCCTGTGCAAACTGAAGCCATAAGATCTTTTTGGCCTGCTCATAATGAGGTTTTTTGTAGTCTATTAAATGGATGTGAAAAGTGCCTTCCCTTTAAAGGAAAATTGATGAAGAAGTATAGTGTCTCAACCACCAGGTTTTCAAGATCCTAAACAACCTAAGAAAGTATACAAGGTATGAAAAGCTCTCATGGCTACATCAAGCCCCAAAGCCTGGTAGTGTACCTATATCTACTTTCTTGGTTGAAGAATGGATACAGAAGAGGAACCATTGATAAAACTCTCTTCTTAAAGAAGGACAAAAATGAATATCATACTTGTTTCAAGTCCTGTGGATGAATCATCTTTGGGTCTACAAAGAAATCTAGGTTTGATGATTTGAGCATTAATGAAGAGTAGATTTCAGAATGAGTTCAATGTTGGAGAGCTCATTTCTTTCTTAGATTACAAGTTCAAACAGAAGGAAGATGTATTGTTTATTAGTCATGATAAGTATGATTGCTGAAATCCTGAAGAAGTTTTGACTTTGCAAATTTAAGTACTGCTAGTACAACCCAATTAGACCAGAAGCCTTTAGTCAAGGATGAGGAAGCCAGTGATGATGGATGTCCCACTCTATAGGTCTAATGATTGGCTCTTTTAATGTACTTGACTGCTTCTAGAACCTGCATTATTTTGCAGTCTGTAGCTTTGTTCTAGTTTCAGGTCACTCAAAAAGACTCCCCATCTAAGTGCTGCAAGAGAATATTTAGTACTAAAGGCAAACCCAAACTGGGTCTTTTGGTATCCCCTAGTGTGTCTTCATTTGACCTTGAATCCTACTCAGATAGTGATTATGCTGAGCAAATCTTGACTGGAAATCCATAACAGGAGTTGTCCAATTTCTTTTGCAGGAGACTCATTTCGTGGCAATGCAAGAAAGCAGACTATTGTGGCTACTTCTACAACCTGAATCAGAATATGTTGCTGCTGCAAACTGCTGTGGGCAAGTGTTGTAGATTCAGAAACAAATGTTAGACTATGGGTACAACATCAAAAACTCAAAACTCTACATTGATAAAGAGAATCAGCCATATGGCATTTTAAGAATCCAGTATATCATTCAAAGACAAAGCCACATTTGCTATTAGGCACACATATTCATAAGAATGCTTTATGAAAAGAACTTATTTCAGGTGGCTAAATCCATACTGATGACAATATAGCTGATTTACTCACCAAGGCATTTGATGTTAGCAGGTTTCAGATCTGTTTGTTTAATATTAGGAGTGATGTGAAATCCATAAGCTGCATTGGTTAAAGGGAGGAAGTATGAGGTGTTTGTAAACGAGAAACATGTTAACCATAGTGATGTATTTCTTACGGTAGTGAATATTTCAAGAGGTTTTGCAAGAGTTTAGAGAGTTTAATTGGAGCAATCTACTAATGGTACGAAGCACTCCTGTTACCATACATTGTTCATTCTGGATGGACAAATTAGTGTACCGCCAGTTGTAAAGTTAGTACCTGCTGGGACAAAGTATTACCATGCTTAGAACTGTTAAAGAAAAATACCCCGAGGGTACAAAGTGTAAATTGAAACGGTTTCCTTGAAATTAGGTCTCCTAAACCAATTTAAACCCTTTTCAAATGCTCAGTTTCGTACGCATTCTCTCTCTAAACTACATTCAGCACTTACAGAGCACCGCAAGCCCTAATTTTCTACATTCACTGACGCTCCCTCGATTTCCAAGTAAAATGCTGTTCTTGATTCATGTCCGAAGCATAACATGGTCTCCTACTTGTAGAAGTCTGAAGGGAATGAGGAGTTTCATGACATCATTACTTTCTCAAGCGAAGTTGTATCAGTTTTGCTCTCACTGTAAGTCTACTGTACAACTACATTTGTTGAACAGTTTTTGACCTGCTAAGTATCAAAACACTCAACAATGTTAGGCACATACAGCCAAAGTAGCTGGCAAGTCTTGTCTATCTCTGAGCATCCATAAGAAGTGATCTTCGTTTGATGATGCTGATGGGATAGAACCATTACCTAATCAAGCTATCTTTACTGCAATCCCAGCTAATGGGGTATGAGGGGAATTTTAATGGTGTAGAACATTTAATAAAGCTTTGTTTTTTCACCCCAAAGGAGGTTTTTATTTCACACGAATCTAATCATTGTTTAAGTTCAAAAAAGCACCTCTTAGGATCAAATTCCTACAAACAATGCCACTGCTGTCATTTGTTTAATCAACAAACAGACGAATAATTTTCTAAATTAATTTTTGATGGTATGCTTAGACATTTAGATGCTAAAAAGATTTTGTTATGTACCCACAGTTTTATTTCTATCGATTTAGGTAAACAATTAGTTGTGTATCTTACCTTAAGATCAATTCCTGTAAATACTTTAACTAGTAAAGTTTTTTCTTTTATGGTTAAGAAGGGTAAGCATTTCTCAGGGAAAGTAACCCCTTTGTTTGCCTCTATGTTGGTACAACCAACTCAGGATGAGGGTGCTTCTTCAGAAAGACCATCTGAAGCACTACCTACACCCTCCCCTGCTCCCACTAGTGAAGTACCTTATGAGCCACAGACTGACTCATCCCCTGCTCAAACTAGTGAGGTACCTATTGAGCACCAGCCTAACCCATCCCCAAGACCTTCACCCACTAATACTATTCCTGCTTCTATCCCAGAAACTTCTGGTGATAACCTTGGAGGTCATTCATCCAGTGATAAATCCCTTTCAGGGAATGAGGGTGACATGACTATCCAAGGTGTCTATGATCTTTGTCTTTCTTTGTGTAAACAGGTTTCAGGTCAGGCCAAGGAAATCCAAGCCTTGAAGGCTTAGATCAAAAAGCTAAAGAAGCAAGCTAAACCTGTCATCAAACACCATAAAGCATATCTGAAAAGTGTCTCTTTAAAGCAAAGATTTCCAAGGAAGAGCTTCTCAAAGAAACATAGGGTGCACAAAGAGTATGTATCCAAACAAGGGAGGAAGTTTGCAAAAGGAGAATCATCAGTTCAAAGAGATCCACTGTTTGATGAAATGCCTGAAGATAAAATTGATCATATGGAAACAGAGAATGCTCAAAGTGAAGGGAAGACAAGAGAAATGGGTAATGAAGACAAGGATATTGATGATAGAATGCTTAGTACTGAAGATGTACTTAGTACTGACAAGGAAGGAGTTAGTACTGACTTTGAGAAAGTTAGTACTGATAGACCAATAGTTAGTACTGACGGATCCAAAGTTAGTACTGACAGGCAAATTGAAGGTACTGAGGATCAAGTTAAAGGTACTGATGAACATAATGAGGGTACTGAAGACAAGAATGAAGGTACTGAAGAGATCTTTGAAGGTACTGAAGAGCTTAGAGAAGGTACTGAAGAGAAAGTTGAAAGTACTGATGGGCAAGTAAAAGGTACTGAAGATCAAACTGAGGAAGAAATTGCCACTCAAACATCCACTCAAACACCCACTTCTATGATATTTGGAGATGATGAAACAATAGCTAAAGTTCTCCTCAACATGAGTAAAGCCAAAGCTGTTTCTAAAGAAAAAGAGAAAGGTGTAAAGTTGAAGGATGTTGAAGAAACTAATAGACCTAGGCCTACTTCTACAAGATCACTTCTCACATTGAAGCCTCTTCCAAAGATTAATCCAAAAGACAAAGGGAAAAAGAAGATTGAAGAGGAGGATGAATCTGAAAGTGAATCTGATAGTATTCCTCAAGCTAAGAAGAAGTTTAAGCAGCTTGAAAGTGATGAGGAGTTGGCTAGGAAAGTGCAAGAAGAGTGGGAAGCTGAAGAGGAGAGAAATAGAATTGCTGAAGAAAAAGCTGCTAATGAAGAGATTATAAGAGATTTTGATGATATGAAGGCAAGGTTTGAGGCAGATAGACTTCTTGCTGAGAAACTTCAAGAACAAGAAAGAGAGCAATTTACAATAGAAGAAAAAGCTAGGTTCCTTCATGATACAATTGCTGCTCAAAGAAAGTTCCTTGCTCAACAAAGATCAGAAGCTATAAGGAATAAACCACCAACCAAGAATCAACTCAGAAATCAAATGATGACCTACTTGAAGCATGTGGGAAACTACAAACATGCTGAATTGAAAATCAAGAAGTTTGAGGAAGTACAAGCTTTGTATGAAAAGATTAAGAGGTCTGATGAAGATTTCATCTCTATTGGGTCTGCTGAAGATGAAAGGTTGATCAAGAGGATGAATGAGAAAGGAGTTGATTTATCTAAAAGTGAAGTGATCAAGGAAGAAAGCAAAGAAGAAGTTCAGGAGGAAGATAAAGATGAAGAGAGTACTAGAAAAAGAAAACTTGGTACTAGGAAAAAGATGAAGTCAAGGAAAAGAAGATATATTCAAAACACTTCTGAAGATGATAGTGACAAAGAGAATGATGAACTGAGATTGTATTTAACTATAGCTCAAGATGAAGAAAAAGAAGTGGACTATGAAATTCTTGACAGAAAATATCCAATCAAAGAATGGAAGACAGAGTGTCTTGGAGCTAAACCACAAACTGATCAAGCTGAACACCTTGAGGAGATTAATCTAAATGTGGTGATTAGGAGTAATGGACAGAAGAGATACTTTAGTACTTTGATGACAGTATTGTCCATATTTGATAGAGAAGATCTGAATGCTGTGTATCAACTGGTAATGGAAAAATACCAAGATGAGATGCCTGAAGGTTTTGACAGAGTTCTTTGGGGAGATTTGATGGTTTTGTTCAACTCAGATGATAAAGATGAATTTTGGAGTTCACAGCCAGATTAGATTATAGCTCTAGAGTAAAGTAAACATTGTTTTATACTCACATGGATATTTACGTTGCCTTGAATAAAATGGCAATACATCTTGAAACATTTTTGGTGACATTAAATTGGTCATGCATTCTTTATAAATCTTTGGAATAAGATTGGTACTTTTGGTGACATTAAATTGGTCATGCATTCTTTATAAATCTTTAGGATAAGATTGGTACTTTTGGTGACATAAAATGTGTCGTGCATTCTTTATAAATCTTTGGGATTTTTACATGGTACTGTGATGATACAGTGGATTACATTCATATTTAAACTAATCTATGAACTCACCAACTTTAATGTTGACACTTTTAAGAATGTTTTTCTCAGGTGAATTAGATGCTTGGATTATTTGATGTCGGCATTGGGTCTTTACATTCAAGTTTTTCATGGTGATGCCAATTATGGGACACTATTATTTTGATTTCAGAAAATCAATGAGATTGTTTTACAAACGACACTTTTTAGAGGTCGTTCTCTTGTATCTAGCGCTGTGTATTATGAAGTAGCACCCCAAGTGGTATTCCGCTGCGTTGTTGTGATTTTGGGGGTGTTACACATGGGGTATGAGGGGGATTTAACTATGTTAACATTTAACAAAGCTTTATTTTCACCCCAATGGAGATTTCTTTTTCATACAATGAATCATTGTATTAGTTCAAAAAGCACCTATTGGGATCAAATTCCCACTAACATTGCCACTGCTGTAATTTTCTTAACATCTAATCAGAAATATAATTTTTTAAATTAATTTTTGATGGTATGCTTAGACACTTAGATGCAAAGAAAAAGTTTGTTATGTATCCACGTTTTATTTCAATCTTTTTGGATAAACAGCTAATGAATGTACCAGTACCTTTAGACCATTTTCCTGTAAATGCTTTGACAAGTAAAGTTTTCTCCTTTATGGTTAAAAAGGGTAAACATTTTTCAGGGAAAGTCACACCTTTATTTGCTTCTATGTTGGTACAACCAACTGAGGATGAGGGTGCCACATCAGAAAGACCATCTGAACCACAACCTACACCCTCTCCTCCTCACCCAAGTGAAGCCAATGTTGAGCCTCAGACTGACCCATCCCCTAGACCTTCACCTTCTACTCATATTCCTGATTCTATTCCAGAGAGTTCTGGTGGGAATCATGGAGGTCAGTCATCCAGTGATAAATCCCTTTCAGGGAATGAGGGTGACATGACACTCCAAAGTGTGTATGATCTTTGTATCTCTTTGTGTACACAGGTTATAGATCAAGCCAAGGAAATTAAACACTTGAAGGCACAGATCAAGAAGCTAAAGAAGAAAGCCAAACCTGTTATTACACACCACAGAGCTTGGATGAAGAGTGTTTCCTTGAAGCAAAGATTGGCAGGAAAGAAATCCTTGAAGAAAAACTGGATGCAAAAGGAGTTGTATCCAAAACAAGGGGGAGGAAATCTGCACAAATGCTAAACCTTCAGTCCATAAAGGTCCTTATCTTGATAAGCTTCTGATGATCATTCGGATTATATAGCTATGAAGATGCTCAAGATGTGGGGAGGACAAGAGATGTAGTGAATGAAGAGAAGGAGACTGCTGATGACAAAGTTAGTGCTGAATATGCACTTAGTACTGCTCAACAACAAGTTAGTACTGACAAGGAAAAAGTTAGCACTGACAGGCCAAATGTTAGTACTGACAGACCAAATGTTAGTACTGACAGACCCAAAGTTAATACCGACAAGGAAAAAGATAAGTACCGTGTAAGCTCAGGATGAGGTACTGATGTCAAACTGAAGGAGAAGTGTACTCAACCACTCAACAATACTCCTACAATGTTTGGAGATGGATGGAAACTATTGCTCAAGTTCTTCTCAACATGAGCCAAGCCAAAGCAGTTTCAAGAGAAAAGGAGAAAGGAGTAGAGCTTAAGGATGTTGAAGAGACTGAGAGACCTAGACCTACTTCAACCAGATCATTATTGACATTAAAGCCTCTTCTAAAGATTGGAATCAAAAGATATGGGAAAAAGAAAAATTGAAGAGGAAGATGAGTCTTAATACTGAATCTGAGGTATTCCTGAAGCTGAAAAAGAAGTTTAAGCAAACTTGCTAGGGTTGAAGAGAGGTGGCTTGGAAAGGTAACAAGAAAGATGGGAGCAGAAGAAGAAGTTAAAAAGCTAGACTGAAGAAGATGCTATAACAGACTGCCCTTTCAATGAGTATGATTTTTTATGCAAGCAAGAGTTGAAGCTGATAGACTTCATAGCTCTGAGAATTCACAGATGAGGAGTGGGTAGTTCAACTGTGAAGAAAGAGCAAAGTTTCTTATGATAACAATTGCAAACTCAAAGAAGGTTTCTTGCAGAACAAAGAGCTATTGCAATCAGGAATAAACCTCCTACAAGAACTCAGTTAAGGAATCAAATGATGACTTATTTGAAACATGTTGGAAACAAGAAACACTCAGACCTGAAGAGCAAAACTTTTAAAGACATACAAGCTTTATATGAGAAAATGAAAAGGTTTGATGAAAGTTTCACTGTTGTTGGTTCCACTAAGGATGAAAGAAGGATTAAGGAGATGAATCAAGGAGTAAAAGACCCTGATCAAAAGAGTTTAAAGAAGAGGGTTGTTGAAGAAACTCCAAAGAAAGAAGACACAACAAAGGTACCTGCTAAGGTAGATGTGACAAAGCAGGGTACAAAGAAAAGCAAGGGTGGTCATATGAAGATGATTGCAAGGAAAAGGAAAAGACCTCAACCAGATGTTAATAGTGATGATGAACACAGAAAATGCCTAAAGATTGTTACATTTGAAGGTACCATAGATAGTGAAATAATGGAGAAGAAATCATTTATTTCTAAGTTGGACAAGGTTTCATCACCAGAGGGGGATTACCTTGTTATCCACAGAGCCAATGGGAACTTCAGGGCATTCAACTATCTATTGGAGGTACTACATATCTTTTGACAGCAAGGATTTTATTTCACTTGTATAACTTGATAATGGAGCGATACTCAGAAATTACACTGGAAGGAATTGAGTTGTTTCTTTAGGGAGATTTGAAGATAATGATGGAATCCTCAACAGAAGACAATGATCAAAAGTGATTATGGAGTGATCAACAAGATTGGAAGATTATCACTTGGAGATTGTATGAAGCTTGTGGAGTATATATCCTGTGTGTAGAGTTCATTATTTAAGTTTGGAATCAACAGACATCTACATACTGACAAAAAGAAGGTATCCATTGTCAACTAATGTATGTAAAACCATGGTGAGTAAGAAGCTTCAAGGTATAAAGATAGTTGAAGATTGTTACTAATTACTGAAGCTTATAGAGAAACAGGCTGGAGTTTATAAGCCATGATGGAGTTAAGAAGGGATTGAGTGTTGGCTAACCACCACACAACAAATGGTCATCAGTTCACCATGCCTAATAAGCATAAGAACTGGCTAGTCCACAAGCAAACAGCTTGGGGTAAAGACTTCTTAAATCCGTTTATGGTTGACAATTTACCGAAAATTGTAGGGTTTTCAACTCACCTTGCTTTCTTATGAAGAGTTGGCTAGTCCAGGATCAAATAGTTCTTGGTAAAGACTACTCAAATCTGTTGATGTTTGACAGTTTACCAAAAATTGTATGGTAATCAATGCACCATAGTCTTAGACTGAAGCATTGGCTAGCCCAAGAGCAAACGGCTACTTGGTAAAGGCTAATCAAATCCGTTGATAGCTGATGATTTGCTAAAAATCATAAAGATTTCAATGATTTACCTCTTACAGGAGTTAACACACCTGGAAGTGATGAGAATAGACTGAAACTTTATGAATTGATGTACATGATAGTCAATGTTGTTGTGTTGCTGAAAAGAAATACTATGTAGCTGAAAAGATACTTAGAAGAGCAGATGCTATGAAGATTAAAATAATTCCAAGAAT
>BQNB010018647.1:1092-67984 GCA_026074375.1 Tanacetum coccineum
CACCCCAAGATGTTTACGACGAGACCGAGGAGGAGAAGAGGCATAATCAGAAACAGTTTCAACCTTAACCCGTGGATCAACAATCTCATCATAAGGGAGTTTGTCCATAACCACAACACCAGCACCAGAAATATACTGACCCCGAAAGAGAATCTCAGCAAGCACTTCATCATCCGAGTCAGGGTCAACAGTAACTCGTGACAGACCAATCTGTTCTTCCGCATCACTTATAAGAAAGAATTCAGTAATACCTCTTGATGTGGAGTCGAACAGAACATCAATTGGTATGTGAGCAGTAGAGACATTTGGCGGGGAAGAACTATCAGCAGAATCTGCAAATGGTGAAACTCCACTCTCACGGTGTGAACCAGCAGAATCCATTACTGCTGAAGTGGGGACAGTAGAAGCAGTAACATTAGTACCAAGTGTACCACTAGCAGTATCGGGAACAGCAAAACCAGCCATAGGAGTAGCCAAACCAGCCGGTTTAAAGCTACCACCACCAGCAGAATCAGGATCATCAGCATGTTGTGTGGAAGCAGCATGAATTTATTCAGCCAGCAGAAAAAGTTAACCAACAGCAGAAATCATGCAGACAGCAGGAACACACACCCTATCAGCAGAAATGGATCCACCAGCAGAAATATGCCCACCAGCATGTACACGGAACCAGCAGCATAATCCATAGCTACCAGCAGAAACCAATCGTCCAGCAGAAAGGATAACTACCAGCAGAATCATAGTACGACCAGCAGAAACCAATCGTCCAGCAGAAAGGATCACTACCAGCAGAACCATAGTACAAGCAGCAGAAACCAATCCTGTCAGCAGGAAGAATGTACACCTACCAGCAGTATTGACTACCTGCAATCACAGAAAAATAGTATCCCACAAAACAACATATCCACCTGCAATAAAGTTAGAATATACAAATATACAACAACAAGCCTCCCTAAGGCTTAGAACCTTCCCCTCAATTCACGAAATAGGGATTCACCATCCAAAATGGACACCAGATACCAAATCTTGGTCCATCAAATGCCTTGGTCAGTAAATCAGCCACATTGTCATCGGTGTGAATCTTCAGCACTTGAATCAAGTTCTTCTCATTGGCATCTCTTATGAAGTGATGCCGAATCTCAATATGCTTGGTCCTCTGATGAAAGACTGGGTTCTTCACAATGCTATGGTCTCTGAGTTGTCTAATTAAAAAGAAAAAAAAAAAAAAGATGAAAGATTTTGGTATTCATGAAGTTGAAACCATAATCCAGCAACTGTTCTGATCAAAGAACTGTGCACATGCATCTTAGGCATCACATCATACTCAGCCCTCAGTGGAATAAGTAGCCACAATAAAAAAATATTTCCCCCCCCCCCTTTTTGCTTTTTGCACTGCCATGAAATTACCTTACTGCCACAAAAATTGACATCCACCTTGTAGTGATTTCCTATCCCCATGAAAAACAGCATAATCACAGTACACTGTAAGCTTCCAACAGAAAGGGAGAATCTTTAGGTACCACAAGCCTAATTTTGGGTTTCCCTTTAGATACTTACAAATTTCCTTGACTGCATTCATATGGAAATTCAGTGGGTGGTAACTTGAATGTCTTGAACAAGCACCTAACTGCAACATTATGTCCACGTCTGAAGCTGTGAGAAACATAATTGGAACCAATCATGAACGGAACAAATTACATTAACTGGAGATCAGTTTCATCTTTCAATTTGTCTTGCAGCTTCATAAGTTTGTTTCAGTTCTTACAGATTCCATGTCAAACTTTGTAAGCATAGTCTTTAACATACTTGTCTTGGCTGAATGAATAGTACTATCAGGCAACTGTTCACTGTTAGACCTAAGAAGAAGTTCATACTCTCCCATAGCACTTCATTCAAATTACACCTTTCATCAACACTCAAAGTCGTCACACCAGTGCTTTATTGGTTACACCAAATATGATGTCATCACTCATAAGACCTTGTACCAAAAGTCTATCCCTGAATCTTTTCTTGATGAACAGTTGTCTTGTCAATATTCCCTACTTCTGTAATGGTGTTGTAAACTGAAAAAGCCGACAATCTTGCCATACCAGTCGCGAGGTGCTTGATGAAGTCCCATGACAAAGCTTTTAACCACTCTGTATAGCATGCTTTGGGAAGTAGGGATCTTCAAAGCCTTTAGGCTGAGTGACATACACTTCTTCTTCAATTTCTCCATAGAGAAAGGCACTCTTAACATCCAGCTGATATACCAGAAAGCCCATATACGAAGCAAAAGCCAAAAATAGTCGGATTGCCTCTATTCTGGCTACTGGTGCAAAAAAACCTCATCATAATCCATGCCCTCTCTAGTCGGTGGTCCCCTGAGCACCAACCTTGCTATTCCTTACAACTATTCCTCTGGCATCCCTCTTGTTTTCAAAATCCATTTTGTCCCAAAGCATGTTTGCCATCAGGTAGAGGACAAGTTTCCATACTGCTGTTGAGAACTATGGCATCACTTCTTGCATATCCACAACCCAATCAGGAATCCTAAGTGCTTTAGCTATACTAGTTGGTTCTAAGAGAAAGAAGCAAGCAGACAGACAATGAAGGTGATCAGTATGATTGTCCTTTGTTGATCAAGAATATATCCAATGAAAAGCACTCCCAAACTTGGATTTGTGAGCTCTGCTTCTTGTCAGAACTGGAGAAGCAAGATCCCCAAGAATCTGAGACTGAGGATGAATTGTGTTCACCCTTTTTGAGACTGATTCACTTCTAACAGCAGTGCTAAATTTGTAAAAGTAGCACGAAAAACACATCATAAGTAGGAAGATGTGAAGAGATGCCAGATGAGAGTTGAATCCAAGCACACATCAGAAGGATGAAAACGTTTGGTGTTTTGCACAGAGCCCAAAGATTGACCAGGAGGAAGTGTAGACTCATCAGGCATAACCATGGGGGATGACGTCACAGAAAACTGATGAAAACTGCCAGCAGATAGCCTCATCAGGAGGTTTAATAACTACCAAGCATGTTGAGTAATATCAACAGATATACCACCAAGACAGAATCACTAGACCAGCATAAGCCTTCCAGCAGATTCATCAACAAGACAGCAAAATGTAATGGCAAGCATTATCCCTAACAGCAGAATCAATGCCAGCAGGTTCCCTAACAGCAGAATCAATGCCAGCAGGATCCCCTAACAAAATCAATGCCAGCAGGATCCCTAACACAGAAACACCTTGGTTTTCGAATTCAGCTTCCAGCTTGACATAGTATTTCTGCTGGTACGCCTTAGAGAACAAGATAACCAATCGTTGCAGCCGCGTCCTTAAGCTCTCATATTCTTACCTTTGAAGCTTACAAGCTCTTTCTACATAATCTGCATCGCGTTCTTAACCTAGGACCATTGCTTGAAAAATGGAAGGACCTGAAAAAACTGTTAGAAGGAAATGAAGGAAAACTATCACTTGTTGGGGTGGTGTGTGTGTGGGGGTAAGTGGGGTGCTCAACTACTTCTGAATCGGATTCATGATCTTGTGTACCTGCATTTATGTAGTTTCTGTTAAACCGCAGTGTGGGTCAGTTTTAAAAACAGTATAACTTATGAATCAGTTAAATAGTCAAGGTCAAAGTACCACTCATGCCAATTCCCTGAACATTGGTTAATCTTCTAAAAATCTCAGATACAGGGTTTCCTCCTACCCGAGTTTGTTTTTGTAATTATAAAAACCTTATAGTCCCTTCTATTGGAAGCATTACCCACAAGATAACCTACAAGCAGCTATACCCTCAAATATTCCCCAATAGTTACTTGTATTAAGGATATTACTTATGACATCCAAAAGGTTTAAGATGACTTATCTGATGAACCTTTCCCAATATCAATTCATAAGTGTTTTATTATGGGGATTATAATAGACAGACCCGTTTAAAAACATAACAAGCCGTGCACACAGCCCTCAAGTCCAAAACATGGTAGGTAATATGTAGAGTCTGCCAACATGGTTCTAGCCAGCCTCTATAAGAGTCCTATTTTTCCCCCTCTCAAGGCAAACCCCATATTTGTTGTAGGTTCTAGATTTTTATAAGTCCCTCTTAATTCCCTTTTCCCCACAGAGTACAATAAGTATTTGCATTTTTGAACTTTTTCCCATTAGCACACTAATTCCTTAAAACCTTTTTATTCAGTTGGTTTTCCTATTAAGCCAATGAATACTTAAAGCCATAAAATTTTCATACCTTAGTACCCAAAAAGAAAGTCCAATGAAAACCGGCTATAAATCATCAGTAACCACTAAGGAGTGAGTATTTCAGAGGTCAATACTCCGATATATGGTAAGGACCAAAAAGGACCATAGCAGCAATTGCAGAGTTTCTACTAAGTCTCACGCAGATAAATATGGCTTATAAGAACCTTATTTGCTTTCCTTTGTTGCAGGGCAAAAAACACAGTAGGTGTTCATTGGTATACACCTTAGAGGTAACCCATCCAACCAGACCTCCCTTAGCTAACTTGTTGATTGTTTTGAAGTCACATAGGCCATCCTTCTGTGTCCTTCTGGTGGATTCATCTAAGGATTCATTTTGCTACTAAACAAGTAACCTTTTTGTTCTGGTTGCGGTCTTAGATGTGGAAATGTGTAGAGATCATTTTCCTAGGAATTCTAAGTACCACCTGACTTGCATCAGGCAATTGAATTCTTCTGAAATAGCACCAAACAATCGTGTCTTGAAGGGGGAGGGGGGGGGGAGAACTTTGTCTTTTATCACAGATTTGTGATACAAGACAAGTTAAAGTGCTGCAGCTCTTCAACATAGTAGACATTTGGGATGTCAAAGTCAAGCCTTTGAGACCGTATGGTGGCCTTTTCTCCTGAAATTCTACCATCTCCCCTCCAAATTGACAATGCCTCCCATGATCTGCACAAAATCATCAAGTTATTTCCTTGTTTCCTTTCATACTTTCTTGGGCAACCACTGTCATACTATACCTATGTCCTAATCTGTACTAGGATCACCCACAAATCATCACAACAAAACCATTATACACTTGAGAGAACCATGCCAATTCTGACTTGAGCACTGCCTGTAGATCATTAAGTGTGAAACCATGTGGATTGATGAATCCACCAATACTCTCATGAACCCCAAAATGTGGTCTTTTATTCCTCCAAGAGTAACTGCTGAGTGACTAACAGTAGTACCAATCCGTCGTCCTTATTCATATACATAGAGTCATATAAGTCAGGCCAAATACATATTATTAAAATAGGACAGATGATGTCTGAAAATTATGGTCTAGCAGCAGGATTAACCAACCAGCCAAACTGCTACCACAGAAACAGTTTGCTGGTCTTTAGACTAGACCAGCAGAAGTGTCTATCAGCAGAATTGACCTGCTGGTCTGTTTCACTAACAAGCAGGATCATATCCACCAGCATAACCGATGACTAGTGAATCTTACTACCAGCAGGAACAGATGCTTGCTATTAAGATTTACTGGTACAGAATTCTACACAATTATAAAAGTCACATCATTAATCAAATGCACATTTTACTAGGCCACAAACAAAACATTTCTTAACACGCACAAAATTGTTTTTTTTACACACATTCCTATTGTTTCATAATTCCACTTTATACAAATAAATCCGAGGAGATTTCACATTCCCTAACAAAAAAACTAGGACTGCCAGTATGGAATTTGGGTCTCAACATCAAGCACTCTGGCAAAGTCTGAATATTAACAAGCAAGGTGGGAAGTCTTTGGTCTTGGTCTTGAGGCTTGAATCACAGGATGTATGGGTCTCTGAGTCTGAAGACTTGTCACTGTTATCACAAGAGACAAAGTCATTAGATTCTGAAATAGTATCAGAAGTTTTGTTATCAGACTTTGAACCATAACTTACCTGTGTTTCCTCTATGTCAGACTGGTATGGGCTGGGCATATAAGTTCCAGTTATAGGAGGAGACCAGCCATGCATTTTCCCCAGCCTTACAAACCTTGAGTAAAGAGGTTTAACCTCCTTCTCAACAGGGTCTGAGTAAAAGACACTAGGTGTGGACAAATCAAACACTTCATCTACTCCAAAGTACTCTTGAAATCCTAGGCCAATTTTAGTTCTTGTAGACATAGAGCTATTTATCAATTTTTTTAAGTTCTTGGAAGATTCCTTCCACTTTTCAAATCTAGCTAATGTCGCTTCAAACTTAACTTCCCATTCTTTCTTTTCTTTTTGTGCCTGATCATGTAATTTTTCAGTAACCTCAGTGGTTAGTGGTTTTTCTAGATTTAGCAGATAAAAACCCTAATCTTTTCTCTAAAAGCCATCGGAGTTTTATGAAACCAATCCTTTGTGATTACTAAAGTATTTAACAGCATGCTGATATGCCTGAACTTTAAATGTAAACAATCATTATACAATCTATCAATATTATTATGACATAGTAGTAAAGATCATTAATTTTAGAATCACAACCAATGGGACAATTTTAGTACTTTAGGAGAATTCCCATCATACGCCAACTCATCAGCAGGCAATTAGAAATACACCCAGCACCACCATTATCAGCATGAAGTCCACCATCATCCCATATACCTTTCTCAACCTCACCAGTCATGTTTTCTGCCGCATGATTGACCAATTTCACCATCTGAATCAACGGAGAACCCAAAGGCTTTTGGTTTTCGTCTGTCTTAACTTACTGTGACCGTTAAAAGCACAATACCTGAGCCTTAAAACACAACTGCCTATACATACACACCCTAGAAAAAATGTCCCAATTGAAGACATATGTAGCATTCTAACCTACCTTCTGCTCTCAAATCCGGTAGGCTGCTGATTGTTGTAATGTTCATCTTTCGTCCCTGCCTTCTTCTCAAGACCTGATAATCCTCAAGGAGAGCATAGCCATTGCCACTCTTAAGTCCATTTTCTTCCATCATCCACTGATCAACCAGGTCAAAGTCTCAAGATCATAATCTTGATCTAGTTCATTCTCAGCAACAAAAGAATGCAAAAGACACATTCCAATTAAGTTATCAAACTACCAGAATGTCCTGGAGAAACTGATGGAACAATATGCTGTTTGATTCAGAAATAAGTAGGCTTCGAGCCCAGAGCTAGTAGTTCCAAAGAAATGCAGAATGAGTGTGGGAAGCACACAACTTTCACACCATAACAATGACCAAACATATTTTTTTTTTTTTTTTCCCCCACCCCCTGACATCAAGTATTCAGTGACCTTAGTTTATTATACAGGTCATCAAAACTCAATTACTCAAAGCCACCTCTTTGTTTTTTAATGCCAAAGCAACTTGCGACCATGAAGAAGGAAGGGTCTCTAGAAACTTCAGGTTGATGTCTCATTGTCTGGGTCTGGCCTTGCCTGCACCTTGATTCAACTAACATCATGAATCTTCTGAAACCTGTCATAACCCTTGTGTAAGCCTTCTTCTCTGTCAAAGATGAATTATGCAATGCTGCTTGTTTGGAGCATAGTTTTTTTCTTCATCTTCTTTGATTCTTCATTCCCACCAAACTACCTTAACTGCCATCCTCCAGATATCCCTTTCATCATCATATGATGAATAGTCGGAGCATAATGATCTTCAGGTAGAGGCTGAAGCAACAATGTTCTCACCTTTATTCTCCCTTTGTAAGCAGAATGTTCATCCAAGAGAAACAAGATGATGAACAATTTGTATTTCCTTTGCATCTTTTTCCCAATCTCTTTGGGCTGTTTCCCTTTGCTGAACAATCCTCCAACGATTATGATCAGCATTCGTATCCAGTACTCCATCTCATAGCCCATATCTCATATTTTTCCTGTCCTAGGATAAGGAAATTATGCATTGTTGGCAGAGATAAGGCTGTTTGGAACTGTTTAAACTGTTTTTTTTTGTTGAGACTGGAGCATTATTAGGTACGTGCTGACCAGTCGAGTTGGTTGTAGCAGGGATGAGTATGTTGAGTGTGAACAGCAGGTTGTGAGAAAGCAGTTTGAGTGAATGTAGGCATTGGTTGAATGGGTTCAGGCATATTAGGCATGAAGGTATCATCTTGAGTGAATGAGGGTGAAGCAGATGGATTAGGCATGAAGGTATCATCTTGAGTGAATGAAGGTGAAGCAGATGAATTAGGGTTAGGATAAGTGAATGGTGACTGTGTAGGTATAGTAGGCATGGGTTTTGACATAACTAAAGATTAGAGAAACAAAGTTTTGATGTGGTAAAACATGATTCTTCTTTATCAGAGACTCTCTCCAGGCTCTGATACCACTTGTTAGGATCTGATACTAGATAGATCTTCTAGCCTACGTGGTTGTATAATACTTATGTAATCACAAGTATATACAGTGAAGACTCAAATACTTGTTAAGGGCTGAAACTAAACAACGTAAAAAGAAGAAGAACAACTATAATGAACAAACGATCCTCATGGATCTTATCTATTGATAACAAATTGTTTTTTTAGTGCTTTTTTGTAATCGTATCCAAACCCTAATGCTAAGGTTCATTATAGAGAATAAACCCTAAATGGTCAACAAGAAAACTAAAATCAGTAAGAGATATACATCAATCTCTTCCTAATTTATCTCATTCCTATATTAATGAGATACTAACCTAGTAATTCCTTAATTACATTAATTACTTCTATAATTAACAAAGACAGCAGATTCCTATCTCGTCAGCCAAAAACGAGAACATGACCACAGAACATAATCAGCAGGAATGCTAAACTTGAACGCCAGCAGGAACATAATCAGCAGAATAGCCAGCTTGAACTGCAGCCGGAAACGACATGATAATGCTATCAGCAGAAGCAAACATCTCTAACAGCAGAAACGACACTTAGTCGTTTTCCAATAAGTTCCAACAGTGGGGGTGGTGGTAATGCGCGCGTGTACTGCCGTCAAATCGAGGCCATGGTGAGTGCTAATCCTAGTGTCTGGATTTGGGTTAGACACCCAGATGATGGTGGTAAAGGTGGTGAATGTGCAGGTGGGGCCATGCACCTAGCAAGGAACTCCCCTGCAGAGGGTGGTGATAGTGAGATAGGTAGTGATGGTGATGGGTGTATCATGCAGAAGTCTCTCAACTTTGCCTCTTCTCTGGAGAATGGGATATGGAAGTCTAGGGTTGGATGGTAATCCTAGCCCCAATGGTAAGCAAGTGGAGGGTTTGGTGTTATAATTGCTCTGTTCCCTCATGTGGGAAGACAGGCACATCAGCATGTAATGACGGTAGTAGAGTCCAGCTGAGCTAAGTGTGTCCTCCTCCTCCTCGACCTCCACATCCTCCTCTCGTCCACATCCTCATGCTCATCCTTGGCGTCATCCCTAGATGATCAGCCGTCATCAAACATCTCCATTCATCTCCTCCGTCCATAAGGGAAGTCAACCAGACAACCTTTTGTGCTCATCATCCTCGTACTCCTCCGGATCCTCCTCGGGATCTGACTCAGTAACATATCCGGGTGACTCAGTAGTAGGTGAATCAATAGGTGGTAATGGTTGTTCCTCAGCCGGAAACTCATGGTCATCCTCCAATGGTATGTACTCAGGATATATAGGCTCTGGCACGTAGTTAGGGTTCATGGCCTTTATGAACATGCTCAAGCATCATCCTCTCCCAGAAGGAACTGCGGTGTCAGTAGATTTTCTGGCCAAGTATAGAAATCTGGTGATGGTTGGGCTACTGGCTGTAGCGGGAGTCCGTCGTATCCTAGAACATACCCTTGTATGCCCTCCCTCCGATACTTCCTCATCATCGCTCCCCAGAAACCCTGTCGGCTCAGAGTCGGTGTAGTGACGAAGTGTTAGGTAACATAGAACGTCGCAGAAGACATGGGTTACTGCAAAAAAGTAAAATAACTTATATAAAGTAAATCTCTTATAGAAAAAAAATCGATATGATAGTCTGAAAGGTTTTAATAAATAAAACCTTAAGTAATTATACGTAATATCATTTATAATCGAACGTATATAATATCAGGTACGCACTTAGTACCCTACTAAAATGCTCAACCAATGTAGTCAGTCAGCTATATGCTCTACACTAACAATAATGCATGTATGACCCTCACAAATCCCATTTTGTGGAAAACAGTTTTGAAATGATTATAGTCCAGACAAAAACTTTTGACTTGGTTCTCTAAATAAACCTTGGCTCTGATGCCAATGTGTAACACCCTCAAATCTGAGTATGCAGCGGAATGTTGAATATCCTAAGGCGTTACATTATTGGGTCAATAGCACAAGATCAGAGAACGACTACTAAACGTGTCGTTTGAAAAAGATACATTGGATTAACAAAATACTTGTTTGTTACATAAGCTCAAGGCTTCAAATAGTTCAACAAGATAGATAAAGATTTCGGTTTATAACAATTGTCCCCAAAGTGTAATAAGACCCCAAATCTTAAGTGTTGACTATTCAATTATTGACGTCCCAATGTATCATCGCAACCTCATGGGCCTTATTGCCCTGAAAACAAGCTTAAAAACGACAACATAAAGTTGGTGAATTCATAGTTATAGTAAAATCAATGGTAGGACCGCAAGATTTCCAAGTGTATGATTAAGCAACAGATGCAAACATCATAAAAAGTAATTACGTTTCCTAAGCTCATGACACCGAGGCTTCGACGTATAGAATGCAATTATAATTTGCCAAACTGTGTCCGTGAATGATGTTGCCTAACCCTCGCAACATCCCAAATTCCGACAGGTATTCGTACTCGTTCCAGTGATAGCTAGTCACGCCGAACGGGGAATTGTCAATCCCTAATAGATTCTATACATAACATTCGCGCCCACAACAATTAATTTCCCCAATCACATCTATGAATTAACAGTTCATGAATCCATGGACATAAAGTGGTTATGGAAAACATAGTCAAACACGAAAACATGGCATAAATTTACACTTGCGTCCAGTTTGTAAAACAAAGCATGTTTCTCACCCAAGGAATGTAAATCATTTACAATAATTGTAAACCTGGGGCTAAGAACTCACCTTAGCCGGTATTCTCTGAATGATAACAAATATCCAAGTAGGTAGTGGATCACACCGTTAAGTACCTAAGTAAGTACGGTCAAGTCTTAGTTTACACATTTAAGCTAACGACTCATTGTATAAACTAAATCCCATTTTAAGTTTATATATATACCGTTATCACTTGTGTGGTGACGCACAAGATTATTGTATTTATACTTTCGATGGTTCTCGAGAAACGTGTAATCATCATGAAAAATTACTTTATTTATTAACAGTGTATTAAACAACGTTCGATTCCGAAATATCTTAATGTACGAGTGGCCGAAACGTGTTAGGTGTTTTATCTATTTCACTTTGGTTCTAACATACCCTTAAGTTTCTAATTATTTTACTTTTAGACCCTAGGTTTACAAATATACACATTTATATTTTGAACCTTTTAGTTTCGGAAATGACGAAATTAGTCCCTTAGGTTTACAAAAAGATAGTTTAGGTTTTTATAGTTACACTTTCATCCTTAAGTTTCACAATGTTTCAAAAACGGTCCCTGGAGTTATTGCATTTCGAAAATGACAATTCAAACCCTTAGTTTTCGGAAATTACAGTTTTAGTCCCCCGACTTCGTAAAAATCGCATTTTCAACCCGAACAATTGTCAACTAGTGGCATTATGCTAAATCTTGTCAAAATAATCCACATAAGCCGGTACGGCTTATGTATAAGCTCTAACGAGCTTATTAAGGCTTAATGGGCCTTATCGGGCCCATTAAGGTTAAATAAGGGTTACTAGCAAAGGTCCGGTGATTGTTTAAATTAAGGTCGAAAAGGGTCCAATAAGGTCAATAGGATCTAATAAGCTTAAAATAAGCTCGGGGAGCTTATTGGAGCTTATTTCGAGCTTATTGGGCTTACGGGCCCAATAACTTAACCCGATAAGGGTCTTAATGGTTCCCTAGGCATTTGAGCTTATTTCCTATTTGTTTCAACTTAGCTTAATCTGTTTTGTTTTTCAGCTTATTGGAAATAAGCCAATAAGCATTTGTCAATGGGCTTTCGGGTCCATTAATGACCCGAAGAGGTTTTACATCTTTTTTTTTGGTTGTTTCGTACCCATTGATGCCCGATGACTTGTGTTGATCCGTATAACACTAATAAGGGTCGGTTTACTCAAATAAGCTCGAGAAGCAAATATTATGGCTTATTTTTGAGTCTATTGGCCTAAATGCCCAATAGCTTGCCTTATACAACTTTTATGCTTTTCAAGCTTATTTATCATTCATTTTAAGCTCAATGATCTGTTTTATTTTTCCAGCTTATTCGCAATAAGCTAATAAGCTTTGGGTTGGGCCGGCTTGGGCCTGTTTAAGGCCCGATAAGGGTTCAAAGGCATTCCGTTGAGTCCATTGAGGTCCATTAAGGCTCTTATGTCTATATTAAGCTCATTAAGCCGCGTATAAGCACACGAATAAGCTGTTTAGCTTATTGTGGCTTATGAGCTTATATTGGGCTCGCGTTGGACTCGATAGAAAGCCCGATAGGAGTTCTAGTGAGGCCCGAATGGTTTTATTGATGTGATATATGGTCTCGTCGAATTGTCTAGCACCAAACAAGAGTGCCTAGCATTTTCTAGTCGTGACCCGCGACATGCAAACGTTCATTAACGTTGGCTACATGTTCCCACACCCTCATGTCGTGATTACAACTATAGTTTACGTATGGTTTCACTTTAAATTTGGCGAACTACGGCTAATTACCTATGCGTGGTCCGTTTTTTATATAGACATAGGGTTATTGTTCGCGTTAATCTCTTACGTTTTTCTAACAATCGTGCAAGTTATACAACGAAAACAATGTCTCCATTAGCATGTTCATTTTAAGTTTATCATAGTGTGCTTTCCTGTTAGTATGTCGCAATGTACATACCTTACCACTAAGCTAGATCAACAATAAATGAACACGTAACCTACGAAGGAAGGGAGTTGTTTGCAACTTACAAAGGTCCTATAGCTCGAGAGATTGAGGAGTGGACGTGTAAATCGCTAACCGTAGCACGTATTCTTCCTTGTGGATGTTTTGTTGGCGGTTTGAGACCCGAACATAAGAGAGAATGAGTGTTTAGGTGTTTATGAGTTAGAGAAAGGTTTAAGTGAATGTGTGAGAGTATATTTATAGGAGATAAGCTAGTTACATTTTCTTAGTTCTAAGCCTAACCAAACCGTGCCCTTAGGAAGTGGTTTTTTTGTGAAGTTTTAGTTAGCCACACATAGTATTTAGCTAAACCACTAAGTACATGCATTAATGAGCTAAAGATGTACAAGATTTTACTTAGTTAGGAAATCTTATGGGTTTGTGACCTTGTCCTTGGTTGTCCGCGCATAAAGGATATCAAGCAAAGAATAGGTTATTACCCAATTGTATCAAGCATCATTAGGGAACCATTAGGACAAGAATTAATTACCTAGCATAATGTACATTACTAAAAGATCACGAATAGGGATTTGGCCAGTTAATAATCCACACGGGACGATTTTTAAGTAGGTTCTTTGTCACATTCGCATTTAAGGTGATATAAAACATAAGACTTGATTAAAGTTTTGTGTTTAGGCTCACAAAAGCGTTATGGTTTGAAGTCTAGGTTAAGTCTAGGATTTCCCGGGGTGCGTCCAAATGTATTTTATCGCGAAACGTAACCCTTTTACGTGACCAATAAAAATAAAATACGCAAAGTACATAATTATTCTCAAAATAATTATTCCTTACTTGTTTGATGCAAACCCTTAATTTATTTGGTGACCGTTTACTTTCATTGATTAATTTCTAGACTCACGCGTTTAGCTTTAAAAGTAAACATTAAAAGTAAACGCGTATCGGACTAAAATAAATAGTGATCATTAATATAGTCGTACAATGACACGAAAATGAGAAATGTTACACCAAATACATAGCATATAGAGTAAAAATAAATTATTCTCATTTGGGACAGATAATATACATTAATAGTTCTCGGAATTTTTTAATAACAATCTCTAACAGATTTTAACAAATTCAGAACTTTAATTAAGACACAGTCAGAATGTATTAATAATCTTCTAGGTTAGAGTCTTATTGAGTATATACATGACATACTCAATCAACTAACCTTGATAGCTTTAGGAGGTAAAATAGTAAAAGTCATCAACAACCAAACACTATCATTAGAGTTTGATTTTCCTTGTAGGACATACCATGAAATTGTGGTATTCTGTAAGGATATTGTGAGACATATCCCACAATTCGTTTAGACGATCATATACTTTATGGCTTTACCTATTTTCCAACTTAAGTCAATATATAATGGCATCAATAGTGTTATTAAGCCAATTGCATGCTTTATATTATAAGTCTTTGATCAATTCAATGACTTTATGTGTATGTTCTAACAAGTAGACATAAACATCCAATTCTTAGAACTTTTTATAACGCTTTGATCAAAGTCATGACTTTATGTACAAGCATCACAAGAAGACATAACAAGTTAACTTCTTACTTTACGTTATAAGTCTTTTCATAAGTAAATGACTTAATGTATATATCTTAACAATAAGACATAAAAATTATTAAACTAAAGTAAAAATGAGCACCGACTCTTAGCCTTAATAGTAATTTCAACTTAATTCAAACTTCAAGTTTATGATTTTCCAAGATAAATATAATCATGTAACTTACTATTTTATCTTGAAATATGTTCTGAATAGTGAAACATACATTAAATGTGTAGGAGTCCCAGAAGAATATAAGTTTTCTTACTTTTGCGGTCAAAGAAAAAACCATAGTTTTATAATTATTCTGAGTGTTCCCTTGCATACAATATAAGATTTTTCCAACTTGTGCATGCACCACCAAACACGCATAAAACAACACTATCCAGATTGGTTTGTAATCGACAATATGAAGTGCTCAGATATAAATATTATTAAGTCAAGCTTTAAACATATTAACACAGCAAGTGTGTATAGAACTCCATCGATTAATAAAGAATCCTACATAACTATCTTAGAGATAAGATAACAGGAAGTGACATCTCAAAGACAAACAAGTATCAATAAAAAAAATTGGAAGATGTTTTTACACTTAGAAGTAATTAGTATTTCAAGTCAAGCCAAGAAATAAAGTGAGTACACCTATAAGGTAAATAGCTCATAGCTCCTACTGAATTTGACAACATTGAAGGTATATCATTTTATTCATAAAATGCATTGCTCCTACTAGATATGACAACATTGTGAGTGTTCATTCACTATTGAAAGTGAATAGCAATTTATTCATCTTTTTATTTCTTGAATGTCTACACATTATTGCTAATGTGAGTCACATGGACTAGTTAAGGCCAAGTAACTTAGATATCAAAGGAAGTGTGTTCAAGTTCTATAGATGATGGACTAGCCATCTAAGCTATTTATTAACTTGAAAACTTAGCATTCAATTCCTCCTTTATTCGCCTACTTTACCATATGGGTGTGTAGTGCCTTTTACCGTGTTAAGAAAACAACTATAGACACGAGTTCTCTAGTAATTGCCTTTTCCTCTTTTATGGAGATATTCCTGTCTTTCCTATCAGAACCTCAATAAATTGTCTTGAATACATCTAGGTATTTCATTTGAAAGCTATAGATACATAGTTTCTCTATTATCCAAGTTGCCCTTATCATGATTTAAATATTTCAAAACCGAATAACGGTATTGAACCATCTTGAAAGAAAAAGAAGTGCAATTAACTTAACATGTAAGTTTCCTATGAGTTCGATTAGAATTTAGGATAATTCCATTGTTCCAATTATAACTTTCTCACAAGTATAGGAATGAGTTTCTTTTTTCCAAGGAAAACAGACACGGTTTATCTTTCACAAGTAAAGAACAAACCTTTGTTTACGGTATACATTGCATTAATACATTAAAAGAACTTGCAAAATTCATTTTAGAAATTAACTACCCACGTTTATATATAATTAAACAATTAATTTTACAAGGTCTAAGATGCAACTTAAACGTCTACCATTAATGGTATTGATCTACTAGAAACGATAAACTCAAAAGGTAATCAACAAGTGATAATTGCCATATGTGCAACTTTTAGTTTAATGGCCGAAAGTCATTATAAATCATAGATATTATAAATATCAAGACAAGTGCAAATAATTGTCACAGATCAACATTGTCCAGTTGGCATTTTCTCCCCATGCCAGTATCCTTGGGGTCGAAGGTCTAACCAACCATACTCGATTTAAGTTATCCAATACAAAATCTGTAATAATTGATCTCAGGTCTGACCATACGATTATTATTACATAGTTTTGAAATTCACCTAAGACAACCTTAGAGTAAAAAAAAACTAAAGTAATTTCGTACTTGGATGTCAAAGACTTAATTTTAAGGGTATAGACATTTTGATAAAACAAGTGTACCAAAAAACATGTACAAGGAAGCATGCATACATCCTTGTAACATAAAAATTTAATAAAGTTTCTTCTCGTTTTAATTTCTATGTATTAAAAAATCCCTTTTATTTTATAACCCACAAGTTAAATATAAAATTAGGGTTAACACATTTTAGTTTACAATATTCAGGTATAAGTGAAATGATACCACGAGATAAGATTAAAGATTAAATTCTTCACAGGAAGTAATCAAAGCATAGATAAGATAGATGTTCACAAGGGACTTATTCCATCATTAGTAAAAATACAGGATAATTAGAACATTCTTAAAAATTTGACGTAAAAATTTTGTACTTGCGTTGTTCCACATAGTAAGATAGATCATTTGAGTTTCACTCAATGATATTTATATTGTATTCAGACTTAATTCACCGCATATGTTTATCTCATCAAACATATTATCCAAGGTTGTACGGTTTGATTTTCAAAATCTCATAAGAAACTTTATTTCAATCTAAGGGATAAGATCTTGCTTAGATGCAAAACTGTTTCTAATATGTTTAAGAACATATATGATTTTAGAAAAATAAATACAAAATACTCCCACTAGCTTTCAGATGTACTTGTGAGGTATCTTATTTATAATTATAAATCAAATCCAACAAGTGACTAATTTAACAATTAAACTTAAGATTCTGCTCTTTAGATGTATGCTTTAATTTACACTTGGATTCTTGCATTTTTGTATACTATGTAAAGATTATATTGGATTCCAAAAATCCTCTTTTGGATTCCACACCGTCCTCGTAAGGTAATCAATCAATAAAAGTTTTACAACATAAGGTCCGCTAAAAGTTTTCACAATCAAACTTCTTTTCAAATATTTTCTTCAAAATGAATTTATTTAAAAGGGCCCTTCCAAGCTATTTATTTCAATATCTTCTTCTTCTCCGAAATTCTCTATCATCGAATTACCTTTCAAGACCTGAATAAAACATCTAAAAAGTCAACAATAATGTTGAGTTAATCCATATAGTTATATATAGAAAACCATAAAACTCTGTTGGGGGTTCCCAACATCTAATCTCCGAACCAGTATCATTTTTCTCAAAATATTTCAGGATATAAAGATGTGGATCAGATAACGTTATAGGGGGATTATTATAAGCCTCATGAATCGAACATTACCATATCATAAAAATGCCCACTATACATTCTCGCTATGAGTGTATATTATTCTCTATACAACGCATCCGTAGTGTTATTTTCCCGACACGAGACGATAGCGTAATCGCACGGATTGGAGGTGGGTAATCCTCCAAAGTAGAACTATTTCTGAATAAGCGTATGCTATTACCCGGCAATTAACAATTCAATGATTTCCGCGGTCTTTTATTCTAGCGATTTTAATCTAACTTTATAATAATCAAGTTACTAAGCATACAATCTCCCTAGTGATCCCAAATTTAAAACAAATCATGATATCTCCTTCGCGGTTTTATAAAACAATAAAGTGTAAAAATTAAGAGGCTATTAAACTTACCTTGATCGAAGCCGAAGAATTAAATAATCGAAACAATCCACGGAAAATCAAACGAACCGAACACTACCTATACGTTTATGTCCCGATACTATTCCAAAAAGTATAATCAACCGATGCCCGTAGATTCGTATCGAACAACATATATATAATAGTAATAAATATACATTCATACATGTGATGAGAAATCTACTTGTGCTTTAGATCCTAAAACCCCACAATATTAGGTTACGATCACTCTTTTGTTTATATCATTCATCATACGCTTATGGTTCGAATACTTTTCTATTTTAAGAAGAAACTTCTATTTTGGAAAGTTACTATTTTCGCAAAATTACCATAATTAGTGTGTCTCGATTATCATAGTAAGCATAATGTAACAATATCTAGTCATCTTGTTGAACCCTCGACATTCAATGTGATTTTTAATTACACGAATTGAAATTATATTCCGTTAATTACAAAAGTTTCTATTTTTAGAATATATCTTGTTTATGAATCAATTGCTAAACACAATTTATCGTAGTAATGATGTTAGAAACGTTTAATTATCCTCATAACGCCCGACAAATTTTAGTATTAATCCGTTGACTTTCAAAGGTCAAAGTTTGACTTTATTGACTTTGACTTTTCTAAACATATAAATATTCAAATCTGACCCGCAACAAACGACCCTCTAAATCACATTTTCACGATTCGGACAAAGAAGAAACTTTACGCGAAACGATATTCCGAACAACTCTTTAGTTTTAGCTGAGACCTGAATCCCGACAGAAAATGACCAAAACGCCCCTGCAAGAATCTGCTGAAGCTTGACTATTTTAATAAAACGCAGCAGTTTGACCATCGGTTTTGACCCGTTATATCATGTTTTCGTGACTTTGACCAAAAAGACATTTTATAGAAAACGTCATTCCGGACAACTTTCGTGTTTCGCCTGAAGGCTGAAACGGACTCAAAAGTGCTCAAAACGCCTGTCGAAAATCTGGACAGAAATTATTTCTATAAATAGCTGAAACAAAATTTATAAAAATTCAAACTTCTTTTGGCCATAATTTCTTTGTTATTAAGAGTTACGGGACGTTCGAATTACCGAAACGAACACAAAAATAAGCTCTTTCATATTCCTAAATCAAAAATCAATTTTTATAAAATCACGGACCTCGAAATTCATGTCAAAGCTGCTGTCCGAAATTTATTGTTACAAAACACCTTCAAAAATCACTTTTGGATCCAAGAATCCATCTACAACATCTCTAGTTTGACACAAAACTATCATCTAACCTATTCACGCAAGTATCTCATGGATTTCATCACATGCCTCAATCGAATGAAATCAATAAAACAACAAATCGAACATAAAAGAATACTTACAATGTTTTATTAAGCAAGATCGGACTCGATTGTTCCTCCTTTTGTCTTAGTCGAACTCGAACCACAACCCAAAACCAATATCGAACATTTTCTAATTAAAACAAGCTTCAAAACGTGTTTACCTAACCCTTTTACACCTTCATTTAACACGAAAACACTTGAATCAAACTCGTACTCTAACTCCAAAAATACCCATTGCATGTGTTATTTTATTGGTGGGTTTTGTTTAGTTTTTCGTAGGGATTAAAAAAATATAAGCGGATACGGTTTTTCATTCACCTTTTTCCTTTCGGCAACCACAGGTGGTGCCGACGGTCGGTGGTTGAGGTGATGGGAATGGAGAGAAAAATGGAGTGTGTGTTTTTATTTCATGAAAATGAAGGAAATGAGGAATATCACTTCCTATATATGTCATGCACTATTTCTTGGAACTTTTGACAAGAATAGATCATCTCCCTTTTTTTTCTAAAAGTTAGTTTTTACAACATGAACCTATTTACATAAATAAAAAATCAACAAACTACCGTGGCTCGGGATTAAACTTCCGAGACCATTTTTATTTTTCGTTACACTTTTATTAAAAACATTTAATTAAATGCGCACACTTTAAAATGCGAGTCCGGCTCAAGACAAGGAACATTGACGACGAAGTCCGATAAATATATTTAACAAAAATAATACATCAACGATGCGCGTCATAATTTATTTAATAAGATAAAAAATGTATTAATGGTTCGCACGACAAAACGTTGACAACGCGATTGAAGAAAATAATATTTATCAATATTTCTCGCAATAATATACGAAAATAATAATTAACGACAAGTAAGAATTTTAAATGTCAACGATAAATCATACAGGAAGGACTTACACTTGACATTTTAGTCAACTTCACATATAAACCCAATTTGATTACCAAAACACATAGATACTCATTTTTTTATTAAAGAAAAATCTCTTAAGTACCACATGCAAGACATTTTGGCCCAAATGGTCTTAGCAAGTTAAGATTCAACACCAAGGGGACACCTAGCTCTTTGGTGTGTCCGCCCATATGGGTGATAAATAAGTGGGATGAGTCGTTTAACTTGCCTCATAATTTGTAAATGCGGGTATTATCAAATTTCGATATTTTAAAAGGTACTATTTGTAGTCGTTTTTCGTAAAACGTAAAAATAGTACGAGACACGAAAAATAAAAAACGAATGCAACAAAAATATTTCTATGGCATTTTGTCAATATAAACGTCAATGCTTAACGTAGAATTCGCCGGTTCTTTGTAAACGTCACGTGAATTACAAATGTAAACCCTAATTCTCCCGGTTAGTCGTGAGTTCATATCTCAACATAAAATTAAAAAATATATTTAATACTCGAGAATAAAATAACGACCTGAAATTAACAGATTGTCATAGAATTTCCCCCTAAAAAGGGATCTTCGTCCCTGAAGATCAATTCATCTTGTCGTCCGCTTCTTATTGAAATCAAAGAGATGAGGATATTTCTTCCACATCTGATCCTCCCTTTCCCAAATATATTCCGGTCCACGACTCGAGTTCCATCGAACTTTAACTATAGGAATCCGACTTTGCATAAGTTGTTTCACTTCTCTATCCATGATTTCGATGGGTTCTTCGATGAAATGCAACTTTTCGTCGATCCTTACTTCGTAAAGTGGAATAATAAGATCTTCATCCGATAAACATTTCTTCAAGTTTGAAACATGGAATGTATTGTGTATTCCTTGAAGCTCTCGGGGTAATTCCAGTTTATATGCCACCGGACCTACTCTTGATAAAATCTTGAATGGTCCAATATAACGGGGACTTAATTTCCCACGTTTTCCAAATCGAACAACACCTTTCCACGGTGATACTTTCAGCATAACTTTGTCACCCACTTCGAACTCCAAAGGTTTACGTCTCACATCCGCATAACTTTTCTGTCTACTACGAGCAGCTAATAATCGGTTCTTGATTTGCACAATCATCTCTGTCGTTTCACGAATCATTTCTGGTCCCGTGAGTTGGGCATCTCCAACCTCACTCCAACATACAGGCGATCTACATTTCCTTCCGTATAGAGCTTCGAAAGGTGCGGCTTTAATGCTAGCGTGATAACTATTATTGTATGAGAATTCAGCCAAAGGTAAGTGCTTATCCCAGCCACTACCAAAGTCAATCACGCAAGCACGCAACATGTCTTCTAATGTCTGTATTGTTCTTTCACTCTGACCATCAGTTTCAGGATGGTAAGCAGTGCTCATATCTAAATTTGTCCCCAATGACTTTTGAAGAGATCTCCAAAACCTTGATGCGAAACGAGGGTCTCGGTCCAAAATAATCGACACAGGACAACCGTCTGCTGTCGATTATTTTGGACCGGGACCCTCGTTTCGCATAAAGGTTCTGGAGGATCTCTTCAAAAGTGACTGGGAACAAATTTAGATATGAGCACTGCTTACCATCCTGAAACTGATGGTCAGAGTGAAAGAACAATACAGACATTAGAAGACATGTTGTGTGCTTGCGTGATTGACTTTGGTAGTGGCTGGGATAAGCACTTGCCTTTGGCTGAATTCTCATACAATAATACGTTTATCACTCTACGCGTTAGAAGCCGCACCCTTTCGAAGCCTATATATTAAGGAATTGTAGATCGCCTGTATGTTGGAGTGAGTTTGGAGATGCCCAACTCAGGGACAAAATATGATTGCGAAAGACAAAGATTGATTATGCAAATCATAGAACTGATTATTTAGCTGCTGTATAGTAGGCGGCAAAAGTTATGCGAAATGTTTGGACGGTAAACCTTTGGAGTTCAAAGTGGGTGACAAAGTTATGCTGAAAGTATCACCGTGGAAAGGTGTTGTTCAATTTGGAAAACGTGGGAAATTAAGTCCCCGTTATATTGGACCATTCAAGATTTTATCAAGAGTAGGTCTGATGGCATATAAACTGGAATTACCCCAAGAGCTTCAAGGAATACACAATACATTCCATGTGTCGAATTTGAAGAAATGTTTATCGGATGAAGAACTTATCATTCCACTCGACGAAGTAAGAATCGACGAGAAGTTGCATTTCATCGAAGAACCCATTGGAAATCATGGGATTGAGAAGTGAATAACTTAATAGCAAAGTCGTGGATTCCTATAGTTAAAGTTCGATGGAACTCGAGTCGTGGACCGGAGTATACTTGGGAACGGGAGGACCAGATGTGGAAGAAATACCCACATCTCTTTGATTTTAATAAGAAGCGGGCGTCAACGATCAATTGATTCTTCAGGTCGAAGATCCTTTGTAAGGGGAAATGCTGTGACAATCCGATCAAATTCAGGTCGTTATTTCTCTCGAGTATAAATTATAATTTTCAAATTTTATGTTGAGATATGAATCACGGACCTATACCGGGAAGGAAATTAGGGCTTTCTTCTTGTAATTTTAAGTAACGTTTATGAAGAACCGGCGAATCCTACGTTAAGCATCGACGTTATATTTTCAAAATGCCGTAGAAATATTTTTATTACATTCGTTTTTATTTTCGTATCTCGGTACTATTTTTACTTTTTACGAAAAACGACTATAAATCGTACCTTTTTAAATATCGGACTTTGAAAATACCCGCCTTAACAATTAGTGGGACAAGTAGTAAACTGCACCAAAGCTATACACTTGGCATCTCTCTCCTAAACCCATATAAACTAACTTTTGACCAATTTTCACACACACAAGTCATTATACATCTAAATTTCTGCATTTGCTCTCTTCCTCTCTTGCCTTTGACGCCACACACACACCACAAACACCCATTTTATAAATTTTTGAAGATCAAAGATTAAGCACACTAGTGAATATGACTACCTAGTGTAATCCTTGCATTTTTGAGGTGATTTAAAGAGGTTTTAAAGAAGGTTTTTATACAAGTTGGGGCTGAAGTTAAACAAGTTTTTATCAAGTTTTTGGGTAATGAAAATGGTGATCTAAAATAATTTGGGTGAAGATCAAAGTTGGAGTAGAAGGGTTATATTGTTTTTTTGATCAATTGATCATTCTCATCATTTATTTGGGGTAAAACTCTACTTGTTTTCATTATTATTGTATTTTTGATTTCCTTATTGTATATGTAAATGTATGATATATGATGATCAAGAGGTGAAATTGTCCATGCATGCATAGATCTAGGTTAAAAATGGCTTAATCAACTATTGAAACTAGCTAGAAATCACTAAAAATTATAGGATGATGTTAACAGTAAGTTTTGGAATTTTGAGTAACTTTGAGAGTTGATTTGAATACTTTAGATTGTATACAAATGTCTTGTGATCATGTAGCAAATTGGATCCCCATTGGAATGTAAAAATTGAGTAAGTTATGGTCAAAATACTAAAACTAGTTGATTCTGACCTTGCTATACAGATGGCACAAAAAGTCATACTTACGTACTGAGTTGGTTAAAAAGTTAAAACTATGAGACCTAGATAAAATCATGTAGGTTCTGGATCAATTGGATGATCAACCAATTCATTATGGTTTGTAAATGGCATCAAAAAGGTGAAAGTAAGATTTCAGTCTGAATTTATAACTTGACCTTTATGTATAAAAGTAACCTTATGTATATGTATGACTAAAAGATATACTAAAATGGGTTTAAATATGTAAAGTGGACTTAAATATGAAGCCACACATATAAATATATAAATTATACCATTTACGGTTTATAAATTACAACTATTTTCGTAAACATAAAAGTATACAAAATTTACTACTACTCGAACACTATACTATGTAAGCAATTTTTGTAACTAAAACCCGAGGTGGTAGGACCCACTTCTTGGGAGTTTTTAAAAGTTAACTTACTGATAATAAACATGTCCCGACCTCGAGAACCCGAAAACTTATAATAAGACTCATTTACAAGCTTGAATAGGCCATAAGGCCTAATTGGGCCATTAGGCCCAATGTATTAAAATAGACATATTGGACTTGGCTTTAAGCCCAACATACTTGGGCTTAATTAATGAGCTAAGACATGGTCTTGGGTTAATAATATCAACCTAATAACTTAATGGGCTTGCTTAATGGGCCTATTGGGCTTTTTGAGCTAATTTAGACAATACTAGTAAAATGGCTAATAAAAACAAGTTAAAAACCTAGAAAACTCTAAGTGTGAAATAAATATGTTGCAAGAGTATGATCATCATATAAACTACATGTATACATATACTTATTTATTTATGAGTTTTCATTAATTTTTAACGACTAGAAACCTAAGACCCGTTACAATTTGTATAGGTCTTGGTTGATTGACGCGCCTACTTCCGAAGTTTTTATTCATCGATATTCTCGTCCGACATCACTAAGTGAGTTCATAGCCTCGCATTTTTACACTTTAATTGTTTTATAAACCCACGAGGGAGATAACATGCTTGTTTTTAAAATAGAACACAAGGGAGATTGTATGTTAGTTGCCTGGATTATTATTATAAGTTAGCTTAACTCGCTAGATAAAAGACATGTGGAAATCATGAATTGTTAATTGCCGGGAAATGGCATACGCTTATACGATGGAAAGAGTATTTATTTGGAGGCGGCCACCATCAAATCCATGACGACTGGCTATCGTCAAGTATCGAGAATATTGGAACAACGGATGCGTATGTATAGAGAAAAATATGCACCATACGACTGTGTATAGTGGCATACCTAGTTGGACCCCAACATAATTAGATGGTAACGTTCAATGTCACGAGACTTATAAATAATCCCCCAATATAACTTTGTTTGGCCACGACGTTATATCCTGATGAATATTAAGAAATGATACTTGTATTCGGAATTTTTTTTGTTTATATATATAAACTCTATGGATTCACTCAACATTATTGTTGACGTTTTAGCATGTTTTATCTCAGGTCCTTGAAGGTAATTCGGCGATGGAGATTTTGGTTGTCGCTTATGGAAACCTAAACGTTTTGAAGGCCCATTAAATAAAAGTCATTCGAAGATAATTTCCAAAAATGTTGTATGAATTATGAAACAATTTGGGACCTATGATGTAAACTTTTATTTCGAATGAATGTATTTAAAACGTCTCTTTTCGAGTCGTTTTCTATGCTTGAGTTGTTATATTATGACGTAGCACCCCAAATGACCCTTCCGCTGAGATATATGAAAATGGGGGTGTTACATGAAAGGTCAACCTAAATTAGGCATTTGGTATCCTAAGGACTCACCATTTGATTTGGAAGCTTATACTGATAGTGACTATGCTGGTGCAAGTTTGGACAGGAAATCCACAACAGGAGGTTGTTAATTTCTTGGGAGCAGATTGATTTCATGGCAATGTAAAAAGAAAATTGTGGTTGCAAATTCTACAACTGAAGAAGAATATGTAGCTGCATCAAATTGCTGTAGACATGTGTTATGGATCCAAAATCAATTGCTTGATTATGGATACAACTTTATGAACACCAAGATTTTCATTGACAATGAGAGTACTATTTGCATTGTGAAGAATCCAGTATTTCACTCAAAAACTAAGCACATTGAGATCAAACACCACTTTATCAGAGATTCCAATAAGAAGAAGCTTATTCAGATGATCAAGATTCATACAGATCAGAATGTTGCAGATTTGCTCACCAAAGCATTTAATGTTAGCAGATTTCAATATCTGATTGCAAGTATTGGAATGTTAGCAGATTTTAAACACTACTTTAAAGTAATGATTGAGGAGAGGTTAATTGTGTTAATATGTAGCGGATTATGTTTAAAGGATGGTTGAAATAGAATGCAACAACTACTGAGGATGGAATTGAGGTTAAAATTGGTAACTCAAAAGTTAATGCTGTTGGGCATTACTTAGTACTGCTGGGCGAAAGTTAGTACTGCTAGGCGAAAGTTAGTACTGCTAGGCCAAAGTTAGTGCTGTCAGACTATTTACTACTGCTAGGTTACCGTTGGAGTTACAACTACTGAGGATATTTTTGGTCTATAAAAGGGATACTTCGCTTATAGGTTTCCTATATTACCTATTTAAGCATATTCGATCACACCTAAAATTCTTCTTAATCATTTAAATACTCTCAATCACAAACCCAAACTCAATTTTATCACCGACTTCAACAATTATCATTCATGGAGGCTCTAAAATTTGTTGATTCACATAACATGGTCGCTTACTTGGAAAAATACCCAGAGAATGCTGATTTTGATGAGAGAGTGGACTTTCTGAATGCTAACCCAATAAGATATGCCTTAACTGTAAGTCCAACTATCTATGTCTCCTATATTGAGCAGTTTTGGTCTACTGCAAAGATCAAAACAGTCAATAATGAAAGACAAATACGTGCCAAAGTTGATGGCAAGACTATAGTAATATCATAATTATCTGTGAGGAGAGATCTTTAATTTAATGATGAGGATGGTATTGCTTGTCTCACAAATACTGAAATTTTTGAAAACCTTCAATTGATGGAATATGAGAATCTTTCTGATAGACTTACTTTTTATAAATCTTATTTTTCCCCTTAATGAAAGTATCTTATACATACCATCTTGCAATGTTTAAGTTCAAAATCAACGGCTTGGAATGAATTTGGTACAAATATTGCATCTGCAGTTATATGTTTGGCTAAGAATCAAAAATTTAATTTTTTTAAATTGATTTTTGATGGTATGTTGAGAAACTTGGATCCTCATTCTAAAAAGTTTTTAATGTATCCAAGGTTTTTACAACTGTTTTTAAATAATCAAATTGAAAATCTTGAAGTAGTTTTTAATGATGAATATGCTACACCTTCTCATACTAAAAAAGTTTTTACAAACATGAGAAGGGAAGGAAAAGGTTTACCTTTGTTTTCATCTATGCTAGCATAACAAGTAGTGGAGGGTGAAGGTTCATGACAACCCTTTGAACCCCAACACACACCTACTACTGCTTCACCATCTCATGTTGAACCAGTCCCTACTGTTGCATCATCATTACATCCCAAAAAGACCCAAAAACATAGGAGAACCAAAAGAAAGGCCACTGAGATATCTTAGTCTAGTGGACCTACTACCCTTGTAACAGATGAGATTATCCATGAGGAGAGGAGAGACAAAATGGAAAGGGCTACCACTACTGCTTCTAGCTTAGAAACAGAGCAGGAAAGTGGTACCATAAATAGGACCCAATCCATGGCAACACTTAATGAGCCTATTCCTTAGGGAACTGGTTCAGGTATTGGTCCTAGGCGCCAAGATACCATATTAGGGGATAGACCTGCTCAAACTAGGTTTGAGAGGTTATCTAAACAGTCCAATGATCCACCTCTCTCAAGAGTTAACACACTTGGAAGTGAGGAGGACAAAATTACATGGATTGATGGAAATTTGTACAAGATTGTCTGAAAGGGTTCTTGCCTTGGAAAATATCAAGACTGCTCAAGCTTTGGAAATTACTCATCTAAAGAAGAGAGTTGATGTGCTGTCATTGTATGGTATATTTAAGATGATTCAAGTTTTAAATTTATATTTTGCCGATTCACCCAAAAACAACACTTTAACGGGCAGTATACCCGATCGGTAGTAGTTTCGTGGTAAGTAGGGTGTCGAACACTTGAAGCGAGGTTAAATCTATCAATTTAATTAATATCTTGGTTATCTAATCTATGTTAATTCTACTCTAAACCTATGTTAAACCTATGTCAGTCTAAATCCTAATTCTAATGGAAAAGGGGGGTTTTCAGCCTGAGAGACTGGCACGGTTTGGTTGGTGACTATAATCAATTCAAGACAATGTTACCCACGCAAGCTAATAAACAAAAGATAATAGAGTGGTCGAACCTTATATAAGAAAACTGTATTAACCATTATTAATCTGATTAGAACGTTGGTTTGTTTATTAAGTGCAATTATTTCTTCTCTCGAGGTGGCATATCATTCTTAAGACTTAGGCATTACATCATCCTAAGACCTAGACACATTAATTCTGTCACAATTAAATCATCCGCATAAAGCATCCTTATTTGTTGATTATAATCTATCTTAGGGATTAAAGCAATGGTGATCTTGTTAAACCCTAGCTCATAGAGACTTTACCTACTTACCGCTTAATGGCAATCTATACACTAGTAGTCCACTTGTCCAACTATCCAATGGAATAAGAACGTTACTTGTTGAATTATCTAGGTCACCTGCTAGTCAACACGATCAATAAAACCATCAACAATGTCCAATTAACTAGTTAAGCCTGAAGCGTATCCTAGACACAGACTTAGAAGGACAATATTTGTGTAACTATTATTCTAGATGTATAAATTACTATGTGGAGAGCTATCCTGAACTCTAGATCCGCTTGGTCCACTTTACTAGATCCAGTTGAATGATAGGTCGCAAACAAAAGCGCGTAAACAAGTATAAATTGATTAACATAAACAAGCACTCAACAATAAATCAAGAAATCGATATAAACAAATACCAAACATTCAAATCTTCATAATAATGGCTAATACCCGAAGGTAATATCCTTCAAACATCATAATAAATACAAGAGCAATTATTTAGCCAAGGTAAACTAACTGAGTTAACTAATGATACCAAAAGCTGAATGATTACTAAAGTATATGGAATTACACGATGTCTTCTATGGAATTGAATATGTTGCTCGACCTCTTCTGCTCTTTTTCTCCTCTGAAAATTGACTTTTGTGGTTTAGGTATCGAGAATATGATTTAGCACACCAAAACTCGTTTTTGAGTTTTCTATTTATAAGGTCTGGAAGTCGGTTCAATACGGCGTATCCAATGGGCTGGATACGGCGTATTGGGGATTTCTTAAAGTAGGGACCACATTTGATATCTTCCAGAATATTATATTGATTCCATATCTTGAATACGGCGTATTGAGTTCTCAGGATACGGCGTATTGATCTTTCTTCTTATGTGGTCTTTGGTGAGTGGAGGCACGGATACACCGTATCTTCTTGATGGATACGACGTATTGGTCTTCAGAATAGTAATCCAAAAAAATGTTAGTGTAATTTTTCTTTTTTATTTCTATTTTGTGATGCGCATCGTTCTCAAGCCGTATCATCGTCGACAAAACAAGTCTGACAAACTTCTGTTGAATCACCAAATCTTGAGGAATTTTTGCAATAACAATCTCCATTGTTATGATGGATGTAATCGTACTATGTCGCAATTGCCTCGAAGAGCAACCCACGAGGGTTACGAGGATGGATGTGTTCTCGAAATTACTGCGGAACCAACTTTGAGATCAAGCATAGTGGTGTCTAACTAATTTTCGGCAAAACAAGCATTTTTGGACACGATAAGAGACCCACATGCCCACATCCAGATATTTCAAAAGATCACTTCTACGATGAAGTTCCCAAACTGTCCGAGTCAGTCGGTTAGCTTATGTTTTACCTTTCCCTCGGGGAGCAGCCGGATTGGGCTTGAAAAAGAGCCACCTCAATCGATTATTAATTGGGATGATCTTTCTTTGCTTGTCGTAATTTTCACATTATTAAATTCTTCCCTCCCTCTAAACAACAAATCTCGAAGATGTATAATCCACATGATTAAACAAAATTTTGATGACAGTTTTTTACGAGGTATTGGGGACCGAATCAATGATTTCTTAGGGGATGCCCGCATCATGGGTTTTCAGATTATTGATCAACTCGATTCATTATATAATTCCCGAAATGTCTGAATGATCAAGATTCATTGAACTCCGCTGCGGGTGATAACTTTCTGGATAAAATGCCTCGAGAATGCCTAAAAATCATCGAGAGCAAGTCCAAAGTTCGTCAATCACGAAGCAAGGCCATTGTTTCAAAAGTGAGTATGAACTCTTCTACCCCAGCAGTTTCATCGATGTGCTGAGCTGATAGATATGGTTCGAGCATTTGATTCTCGAATAGAAAACCAAACTTTTTTTTTCCATCTCCGCTCCTGGTAAAAGCAGATCGAAGCAAAGTTGTTACTTGCGGGGGTGGTCATTCTTACCAATTTGTCCAGCCACCGATGGAAACATTTTTCGTGACATATCCAAGAAATGTGTCACAAGCCGCCGCAGTTAATTACAACCAAGGGAAATGCAGTTCACCGACCTTAGATGGTTGCTTAACCTAAATTCGCTCCCGGTTTTCCTCTATGCATAACCATCAAAACAACCAAAATCAATTTCAACCAAATTCAGCGGGAAAATTTTAACAAAATCGGAGGTAATAATTTCCATCAGGACAAGTTTACCAACCCCAGTTTAATCAACCCTCGACTTTTCAAGTCTCCAGCTTACCAAGCTCCAGTCCACTACCACCAGGTGTGTCTACGCTCCGATTTTGATAACTTCGTAAAAGCTCTAATGACGCGGTCGGTTATGTAAAACATATGCAAAAATCAAATGGCAAAATATTACAGGACCTGATCACCAAATTCGTAAATAGTAATAACGCTTCTATTCGGCGTTAGGGTTCTACTTCCAAGCAACCACCACATTGCTAACCCGAAAGGTGATGTGAAAGCAATCACTACCGAAGCGGTGTTTGCCTATAATGGACTCAAATCTCTTCTCCTCCTTAAGAGATGAGAAAATGAACCGGTGAAAAAGGATCGGTGCGACCATAGCACCGAAAACATCCAAACCTCCGGTGGTTCCAAAACTAAGACCTAAATTGGTGAGCCCGTTTGTTACTTCAAGACTAAACCAACCTTGCCTTATCCTGCAAGGGTCCAACAAGAAAAGTCCGGAAAAAGACATTCTTCTAGCTTCAAATTTATGGAATTTTTCAGGAATCTCATTTCGAGCTAAGTTTATCGACGGGTTACGCTCTCTGTTACAAATGCCCAAATTTGCACCAATGTTTAGAAAGCTCCTCAATGACAAGGATAAGATGATTGAGTTGACAAAGACACCGGTAAATGAGAATTGCTCGGCGGTTATCCTAAAAAAGTTTCCCGAGAAACTTGGGACACCCGCAAGATTTCTTATACGTGTGATTTTCGGGATGAATGAATGCTTTGCACTTGGACGGATCTCGGTGCAAAGCATATCCTAAAGCCTCTCTCCATTTAGAAAGATACTAAGTTCCCAGCTTTGACCAAACCCGGAATGTTACTTGAATTCGTCACGACCGATCGATTTCTACTACCCACGGCATCGCCGAGGGATATTTTAGAGAATATAGGTGGAACGTTCTCTTTCCTTCCCGATTTGTGGTCGGCTTGATTACGTGGCCGATCCATCGGGTTCCACTAATCTTAGGAAGACATTTTTGAGGACGGCACGTGGCCTTGGATCGTTGTTCACGGTTGAACAAATGACTTAGGCACGATGACCAATACGTGACCTTCAAAGTTGGTGTACTAAGACTTTCTACACGAAATATTATTGATTCGGTTAAACCGAGTCGATGTTTTTGACATTTGCTTGTGAAGAATATGTTCATGATGTACTTAAATTTCTGAAGTGGCAATCCCAAATCTACGTTCGGACTATGATCGATTCTCGCTTATCCTCATTTCTCTCCCTTCGGAGGTAGTGATTTTTAATGGAAGAACGATGCATTTCTTAAACAATGATGATTCAATACCTCCAGGTGTTGACGGCTTCTACAATTCTGAGGGAGATCTGTTTACTTGAGGAATTGTTAAGTGTGTTCAATAGTATCCAAATCTATCCGTCACCAGTTTGTGAAATTAATGTGCTGAAAAGGTCAAATCTTCTTGGAAGATCCTCCCGACCTTGAAACTCAAAGACCTTCCCATCCCATCTTAAGTATGCGTTTTTGGTGGGCTGATTACAAAATTACCCGTCCATAATCGCTAAAACTTAAAAGATGAGATAAAATCCGCCCTGATCAGGTTCTTAAGTCACTACATAAAATGCATTGCTTGGGAGGATTTCTGATGTTAAGGGAATGATCCACAATTTTGCACCACATAAGCTTATAATGGAGGAAAATGCCAACCCAGTTAGTTAACATCAGTGAAGGGTTACCCAAAATCATGAGGAGTATTAAGAGAAGTCATTCAAATTCTTGATGCAGGGTTATTTACCCTATCTCTGACAGTCCCTGGGTAAGCCGGGTTTCATTGTGTCCATAAGAAGGGAGGCTATTTTAACGTGAAGTGAAAAATGAAGAAAATGAATTAATACCCACTAGGTTGGTTACGAGATGGCGAGTTTGCATCGACTACCGAAAACTCAATGATGCAACTCGTAAAGACCATTTCCCATTACCATTTATGGATCAGATGCTTGAAAGATTAGCCGGAAATGAGTATAGTGCTTTTTGGACGGGATTTCTCCTGCTCTTTCAGATCCCAGTGACCACCGACTTGATCAAGAGAAGACTACCTTCACCTGCCCTTACGGGAATTGCATATCGTCGCATGCCTTTGGGTTATGCAAATGACCGAGCCGTTCCAAAGGTGTATGGTTGCAATCTTCACGATATGATTGGAAAAACCATGGAAGTAATCATGGATGATTTCTAGTTTTGGTGATTTATTCTTTCTCCTCTTGCCTTCCCATCTAGCAAAATGCTCAAAGGTGTGAAGCCCAATCCTCCCCTTGTGCTATGCCTAAATAGGGGAAAAGTTGCCACTTTTATGGGTCAAGGATGAATAGTCCTTGGGCATAAGGATTTCTAAGTCTGGGATCGAGGTTGGATAAATCAAAAGTTAATGTCAATTGCAAAATTGCCTCATCCCATACCGTGAAGGGTATTCGCAGTTTTTCGGTCATCCAGATTTCTACCGAAACGATTTATTCAGGATTTTTTCCAAATCACCCGGCATATGATCCCACTCATCTTGAAAAAGAACTCGTTTATTCTTCTCGAAGGAATGCATCGAAGCATTTGAATCCACTTAAGATGAAGTTAACAAAGGCTCCACTTCTTCGTTGCTCCCGATTGGGACTTTACCTTTGAAATCATGTGTGTTGCAAAGTGCGATTTTGATTATTTTTTTTGGATGTTCCTGGAGCAGTTCTCTTAGGGCAAGTTAATAAGGACCATGCACTTACAACGATACACTATGCAAGGGGGGGGGGGGTGGGGGGGGTAGGGGGGGGGGGGGGGGGGGCTGGGAGGGGGGGGGGGGGGGGGGGGGGGGTTGGGGGGGGGGAGGGGGGGCTGGTGATAAGCAAAACTATGACCGAGGCTCAAGTCATTACACTACAACGGTAAAAATGAATTACTTGCGTTAGTGTTTGCTTTCGAGAAATTCCTCGGCCATCTCTTGTCTTGTTCAAAGTATAGTGTATACGGTGACCATTCCGGCTCTCAAGTACTGCTGCTAAGCAGGATGCTAAGCCACGATTGTATCCGGTGGATTTTTGCAGCTCAAGAAATCTTAATGTCGTTATCCCGTGATAAAAAAACAGAGCGAATAATCTCATCGCAGACCACTTTCTGACTTGAAAATCCCATTCAGAGTGAGCTCGAGGAAAAAGGAAAATTTACAGAAACATTCTTCGAGGACTCTTGGAATGGTTACCTTTCGTGGTGATGATAATGCCAATGGTTGGCCGATTTTGCAAACTACCATGGGGGAAATTTTTGTGATCAAAGGAATGTCGTTCTCTGCAGACAAGAATGTTTTTCAAAGACGGTCAAAACATTACTTATTGGGACGACCCCTTCTTATTTTTTTAAGATATGTGCGGATCAAAGTGATTCTGCTGTGTGTTAGGGGCAAGAAGTTTAAGACATTTCTCAAAGCTTGCCACCAGTGGAACCCATTGTTATGGGGACACTACGGCGCCAATTTACACAGATAAAAAGTCTTCGATTCAGGTTTCTATTGGCCACGATCTACAAGGATGCTCCCACGACTTTGTCACACGATGTGACATTTGTCAACGTCAAGCAAAAATTTTGCTACGGGAGTGATGCCACAATTCTCAATCCAAGTTTGACGAAATCTTTGACATGTGGGGATTGATTTTATGGGGGCGTTTTCCGGTCTTCAAGAGGAATACAAATATATTACTCGTGGCGTTTGATTATTTTATCAAAATGGGTTGAAGCGAACGCACTCCACCAATGACTCCGAAGTTGTTTGCAAACTTTTCTTAAATCTCTCTTAGCCAGATTCTGGTGGACCTGTGCAATCATAAAGTGAGCGCGGAAACTATTTTTGCAATGACCAATTTGCAAAGGTCTGCTTAAATCGGAGTCACTCATAGTCTCTCCCACGCGTTATCTCCACAAACAAGTGACAAGTTGAAGGTATCCAATCATGGTTTGAAACGAATTCTTGAAAAGACGTGGGCGAAAAATCATGCCTCTTGGTTGGATTAAATTAAAAAAACTCTAGGTGACGCCTCTGGGCTTTCGGGCCCCCCCCACAATAGCCTTACAAAACATCCCATCGGGTTGTACTCCATACAATTAAGTGTACGGGACAGGATGTCATTCTTCCGATGAAGCTTCGAGCACAAAGCTTACTGGGCCTTTATGCATACAAACTTTGATATCAAAAAACCGAGGTTGATCACAGAAAAGTTCAACGCACTAAACTTTATATGACTTCGTGATCATGCTATGAAAAACTCTATGATCTACAAAGAGAAACAAGAGAATCATGAATCCAAGATAAAAACCGACGTTTCAACGTTTTCGGTGATCGGTCCTCCTCTTTAACTCTAGATTGAAGATTTTCTACGGGCAAGCTTAAGGACAGCTGGAGTGGACCATTCACGTAACCCAAGTTTTTTCCTATGGCATGGTCGTGTTATCCAAAACACGGGCCAAATTTCAAGTAAAATGGTCACAGTTTGACAGCATATTTATGGAGGGGACGTACACAATTGGTAGTCCCAGATCTCCAGAAGTTTCCCCATGGGCCAAATAAAGTAGGGGATGGGTCAGCATTGCGACCTTAAAGCGCTTCGTGGGAGGCACCCCATGCTTATCATAATATTATGAATAAATGTTTTCTTGTTGTGTGGAGGCTCGCCTTTTCCATTACCCGTGTTTCGTGTTTGTTTTGTTAATTGTCCAGGATCGCCCGGATTGTGAAGACTCCCATGCTTGTATTTTTATCAAGAGTTTCGTATCCTCAGCTTCATTTTGGAATTCCGTAATATCCAACATCATAATCGACTAACGTTTTATCTTTTGGGCACAACTTCATAAACGGCCTTAGATTTACGTAGGTGCCCCTTTCAAAACATCGAGGACGATGTTTAGTTCTAGTATGGGGGGGGATCTTTGATTTGATTTTGCCTGCAGCCGTTGTTTATCATGTATCCGTTTTTACACCAAATTTTTGCAAAAATACAAAAAAAAATGAAAAAATTTAAAAATTTTCAAAAATAAAATAAGTGTTTTGTCACAGTTTTGACTTGCCTAATGGGTAGAATGAGAATAATTTTTGTACTCGATTCCGAGGGTGTTGAGCCTTGCTAGTTCTCAAATTTTAGGCTATGCTTTCACGAATTCTTATTGCTCTTGAATTTTAATAAGGTGAAGAACAAGAAGTGATAGAGTTAAATATAAGTTTTTTGTGCTGAGCAAGATTCTTCTAAAACTTATATAAGTAACTTGTGGCTTTTTCTCCCATTAGCTTTTAATCCATCTAATCATACGTGCTCATTTCAATTCAACTAAGTCAATCGATGTTTTTAGAAAAAGCTTCAAATTTGTAACTTGATTCTTTAAAGCGAGGTTTTTCTGTTCTTGTAAATTTGAAAGATAAAATGCCAAAGAAGCATGAATGAAAATATGAATGCAAAAAATGCATGCTATTAAAATTTATGCCAATAAAGCATACATTTGATTATATGGAGCAAGTAAAAGATGTGTCGTGATATCTCACTTCGCTAACCACGAGGTGGGGGTTCAAACTAAGACGTCTTTACTTCTATGGATTTGGTGTGTTGTGATATCTCACCTGGAAGCGAGGTCTAGGAGAGGGTTCAAACTAAGACACCTATCCTTAGCCATTTTAGGAAGAAGGTGTTGATGTGATTTCCCACTACGTAGCAACGGGGTAGTTTTCAAACCTAAGAACACGGTCGTTGGTTGTGATATCCTACTAAGGAGCGAAGCCTAGGTAGGTGTTCAAACTAAGCAACGCATTCCTAGCTTTAAGAACTTATGATTATGATGATGTTTGAAAAAAGGGTTTACATTTAAATTTCTCGTTCTTTAAATCAAGTTACATGTTCCATTTAATGAGTTGTCGCTTTGTGTCTTGATGCATCTTGAATTATGACTATGAAATAAGTTGATCTATGGATGGTTGAATTTGAGTGCACACATTTAAATCATATTATCCAGTTGGGGTTAAAATTCACAAGTATAAGTATGAGTGTTTAAACATTTAGACTATTTATTGAACAAATGATCTTGTGTTAATTGCTGGGGTTGGATACTAGTGAAAATGAGGACGATGATTTATTGTCAGGACATCAGTAGATTATGGTTTAATGGGGACACTTCTCATTCTATGATCAGTGTTGATAAAATAAAGGAAGTCGAACAGGCAGTAGAAAAGAAAACGAAAAATCCAAAAATATTAGGGATAGTTAGTGTACATATCAAAAATGGTGAAAACGGGACTTATCGAAGCTATTGATTCCTTTGTTCCCCTTGACGAACACTTTGCTACTTTCAGGAGGTTTTAGTCGAGGGGGATCGAGATTATTACGTTGTTCTAAGGTTTACTTCATAAACACTTGGTTGTGAGGACACGGGCTTTAACTTAGTATGGGGAGTTTTTGTAGTGCTTTAATTACACATACATTTTCCATTAAATAAGGACTTAAATGTCTAACAAAAGGTAACCATAATTCATGTATTTGTAGTGTTTTTGATTTGTATTGTGCAGGAACAGATATTCAAGAGCAGGACCAAAAAGAAAGCCAAAACCAAACAAAACCAAGCAACGGACTGGAATGGACAAAGTCAAAGGTCATCCAAGTGAAGAAAATACAACTTGAGGGACTAAAAATAACCAACCTCAAGTTGTATTACAAGAATTAAAAGACAAGGGTCAAAAATGCAAACAAAGGAAAAGATTGCATTCAAGTTATATACTTGAGGGACAAAACTGTCCTTCTTAACCAAAATGCCTTCTTTCCCGCCTAACAAAACCAGGTTACAATCTTGGATGTCGTCCCAGCCTTCTCCCACTGCAAAACCACTCGACACCCTAGCCAAAATCATTTCATCCACCCTACTATTTCCCCCAGCTGTATAAAGGCCATGTTGGCAATCCCACACCATTCCCAAATATTATCAATGCTGTGATTGACTCCATTGAAGCACAAAGAAATGAACGGCTAGGATTTGCTTTAAAATCACTCACACAACAAGACATCTTCGGTGTTGTGGCTCTTCACCATAGAAGCAATGCTGAAAGTCCAGAGAAGAAGACTTCGGCTATAAATAGAGCCTTTTGTAAGCCTTTGAGGCATGTATGTTTTTATGTTTTTTAATCTTAAAATAATTTAGCTTATTTTCAGTTTGTTTTAAGTCATTTACAGCTTCTACTTTCAGCTTTGTAACACTATTTCTCAAGTTGTATGCAATTTGAGGTTTTAAGTCATTTACAATTCGGTGTTAAGTTTCTTAATTGTGGTTGTTTTGTGTTCGATAAGATATCCAGTACAGCTTATTTATAAGTGCTTTAATTAATTAAAAATCTAAAAAGTTAAAGTAGTTAAGAGAAAATCACACAAATTACTCTCAAAACACCACAGTTTATTTTATGGATTGATAAGCAGTTATTGGACGGGCTTATGGACTCTACGAGCTTGTTTTATACAAGCTAGAGCTTGTCAACTATTGTTTAACCCTGTTTTGAGGCAAGGGTTCTGTAAGTCTCTCTTTTTCGTACTTTTATATTTACCTATAGAATGCTATTGTGCTTAATTTGTTATGGTACTTATTTATGCTTTTTCATAATGTTTACTGCCTTATCTTGATTAGTGTTGTTTAAAAGTAGTTTGTATCAGTTCTCTGTTAGTATGTTAGTTCATCTTTGATAAAAAATGTTTAGTTTTTGAAGTTAATACTGCTAGACTAATTCAGCTTATTTAAGTGCTTATTCTCGATTGGAATCTTCTTATAAGTATCTTACTTTGTTGTTTGATAATCTGTTTTAAATTAATTTAAAAAGAAAAATGATTTTTAAGGGGTGTTTTGAACAAGCAGTACTAACTCCAAGTTAGTACTGCTTTGTCATTATCTTTGGATTTCAAAGGTATTCGACAGTACTTAACCTCACACTAGCAAAGTACTACTTTAAGTTTTAGTACCGTTAGTTATAACTGTTTGTATGTTGTTCATTTTAGCTTATCAGCTTATTATTTTGCTTATTAAGATTTACTTACGCTTTTTAGAATAGAATTAAACCAGTTTCCTTTACTGTCTTTAGGAGTAAGCTCTATTTAAGCGTATTCTCTTTTTAATAGTATTTTCAAGAGTTATAAGTTTTTAGTTTTTAGGCTTTATTTGCCATTCTTGCTTATTCTTGTTCTTACTTTATATGCTTGAGTGCTTATTAGAGATAGTCAAATATCTGTTTTAGCTTATTTGCTCTATTTCTTATTTTGCGACTGTAGTACTAACTTATATACTAGCCTGTACTAACTCCAAGTTAGTATGTTTTAGTTATACTGGTAGTATGTTGTTAGTTACTGACGTGTTTCCTCTTGTTTTATTTAGCTTATAATTGCATGATGAATTTTATATTTACAGATAGTCTTAGCTTATTTGTCTGTCTTAAGCTTATTTGAGTTTATTTGTGTCTTAGCTTAAAAGTTTTAAGTATTTTTGCAATTTCTATCTTTTATGCTTGTTCTAGCTTATCTTCCTTGCTTATCTTTGTGTGCCTTTGCTAATTAAGTTTAGTCCCCAATTCCATCCATATCCTTGTCTTATTCAAACATCAATCATCAATCGTCTTTCGATTTTCCATTCTAGCCTCGTTGGGGATAAACGACCCGGAGATACTCTATACAACTTCCGGTTTAATTGGTCTCGCGGATTCTGATCATTGTTGTGCATTTATATGTATTCGTATTTATTGGTACATAATAAGGGGTGAGAACGAGCGAGTCAGCTACTATTGGGACTTCTACCCAAAAGCCTTATGCTATTCGTGACTTTTCGAGGGGCTTATATGAGGTAGGAGAGGCATCTTCTGCTCGTGACTTATCATATGTCGGTGGATTGGTACCTTGGGCTTTGAGACGTGATTTGGATGTGACCCGTGCACGATCTAGACTCACGGAGGCTGAGTTGGGTACATGTCAAGCTGAAATTGCTCTTCCCAAATCTAAGGATAAAATCGGGGAGAAAGAAAGGGAATTACTTGATCATGATTTGGGAGATGTTGAGCGTACTTTGGGTAATGTCTTGTGGGGTGTCGTATTGGAGCAGTAGGGGAGATGCTTACTTTTAAAGAAAAGTTGGATGAAACTGAAAACTAAGTTGAGCGTGGGTTCGTTATGGAGGTGATATTGTGAGTGGAGTTTGCACGGGTCCCGAGGTGGAACAGAAGGTATTATTTAGATATGGTTGTATCTGGACTGTTCGATGCCTCATTAATAAGGGGATACGATCGTTCGAGGAAAGAAATCAATAGAAAATCTTCTTCTGATGGGACGGAGGACTTCCGAGCCTCGCTGGACCACCTAGTGACTTATTAGTGATTAGTTTATCATTTAGTAGTATCTTTTGTTAAATCACTAACTAAACTGCTTGATGTCAGTTAGTAGACTAGTCTTTTGAAGTTGGGTAGCAATTAGATGGTGACATGTAATGTATACAATGGCTATTGTAATTATTGGTGATAATGAAATGGACTATCTTTTGGTTTCTAATTTTCTATGTTGTAGTTGTGTTACTTTCTTTTACTTGTTTCTTTCTAAATGGTTCCTTTGCTTAATACAATCATTGAATGAATTATTCTTATGATTGATTTGTGTTTGTTAACAGGATCTTGCCGCCAAAAGAAATGTCTGAGGCAGTATGCGCGAGGTTATAAGGAACAAGTTGCCACATCTATGGCTGAAATTTATAAGACAAATATGAATCCAGCGATGCCAGGTGGGTAAATTGAAGCCGGTGGTGCTAGAGCCGGTGGTGGTGGAGCCGGTGGTGCTGGAGCTGGTGGTGCTGGAGCCGGTGGTGATGGAGATGGTGGTGATGGAGCCGGTAGTGCCGGACCAGCAGCGCCTGAAATTACTAGGTGTACTTACGTAACATTCATGAAGTGTGACCCACAACCTTTTAAAGGCACCGAAGGTGCCGTGGGATTATGTCAGTGGTTTGAGAAACTAGAATCTGTGTTTCGAATCAGTGATTGCAAGGAAAGGGATAAGGTGAAATTTGCAACTGCTACTCTCCAAGGTCGTGCATTGACTTGGTGGAATGGAAGGATTGCTTCCATGGGTATTGATGCTGCTAATGGTACTCCATGGACTGAGGTGAGAAAGTGGATGACCGAGGAATTTTGTCCTCGAAGTGTGTTGCAAAGGCTGGAGCAAGAATTGTACAACTTGAAGTTAAAAGGGACTGATATTGATGGGTATACAAACCGATTCCATGAATTGGCCTTGTTGTGTCCTAGAATGGTGGAGCCTGAGCAGGTGAAGGTGGAGCAGTATATTCGTGGGTTGTCAAAGAATATACGTGGTGATGTGACATCATCGAGGCCTGCTGGTATTGATGAGGCTGTCTGTATGGCTTATCAGCTCATGGGACAAATAATACAAGACAAGACTGATGAGGTTTTTGAGGGTGAAAAGAGGAAAGGTGAAGGAGATCGTGGTGGTCGTGGTGACAACCGATGCGATTACAATCGTCGGCAAAACCAAAGAAGGGCTAACGCTGGAGCTATGACCAATGCTGCACCAAATGACGACGAAGTTTATCCAAAATGCAAAAATAAGAAGCATGGTAGGGAATGTTGGAAATGTGGTAAGTGTGGTAAGTTGGGGCACAAGAATGCTGCTTGTTGGAGCCTCGACGGAAAGGATGTGACTTGTTTTAATTGCAATGAAAAGGGTCACCGAAAGAGAGATTGCCCTAAGTTGAAAAAGAATGGACAAGGTGGAAATAACCGTGGAGCTGTTTACAAGTTGGGAGCTGTGGATGCTCAGCAAGATCCGAAAGTCGTTACTGGTACATTCTTACTCAATAATCGATATGCTACTGCTTTATTTGATTCGGGTGCCGATAAAAGTTTTGTGTCTACAAATTTTAGTACCCTTATTGATATTGAACCAGTTGAGTTAGATACTTGCTATGATGTCGAATTGGCTGACGGAAAAGTAGTAAGTACCAATAATGTATTAATAGGATGTACACTAAATCTTTTAAACCATTCTTTTCCAATCGATTTAATGGTAATAGAACTAGGAAGTTTTGATGTCATTATTGGGATGGATTGGTTATCACGATATGATGCCGCTATTTTGTGTGGAAAGAAAAAGGTTAGAATTCCCCTAGAGGGTAAGACGTTGGTTATCGAAGGCGATAGAAATAATTCTCGATTGAAGATCGTTTCTTGCATTAAGGCTCGAAAGTATATCGAGAAGGGTTGTGAGCTATTCTTAGCTCAAGTAACTGAACAAGAATCGAAGGAGAAGCGATTAGAAGATGTTCATGTTATCCGAGATTTTCCTGATGAATTACCTGGACTTCCACCACCCAGGCAAGTTGAATTCCGTATTGATCTTATTCCCAGTGCTGCACCTGTGGCGCGTGCGCCATATCATTTATCACCATCTAAAATGAAGGAGTTGTCCAAGCAACTGCAAGAGTTGTCAGAGAAAGGTTTTATTCGACCGAGCTCGTCGCCATGGGGAGCTCCGATATTGTTCGTGAAGAAGAAGGATAGATCATTCTGAATGTGCATTGATTACTGAGAACTGAACAAGTTAACGATCAAGAATCGATATCCATTACCGTGGATTGATGACTTATTTGATCAGCTACAAGGTTCTAGTGTTTATTCGAAGATTGATTTACGTTCTGGTTATCATCAACTTCGTATCTGCGAGGAAGACATTCCAATTATAGCGTTTAGAACTTGTTATGGACATTATGAGTTTCGAGTGATGCCTTTTGGACTGACTAATGCACCTGCAGTATTCATGGATTTGATGAATCGCGTGTGTAAGCCGTATCTTGATAAGTTCGTAATCGTATTCATTGATGACATTCTAATTTATTCTAAAAATAAAGAAGAACATGGTGAACATTTGAAGACTATCTTGAATTTGCTAAGGAGCGAAAAGCTATACGCTAAGTTTTCGAAATGTGATTTTTGGCTTGATTTCGTGCAATTCCTTAGCCATACGATTGATAGTAGTGGAGTTCATGTTGATCTTGCGAAGATAGAAGCCATTAAAAATTGCACTGTACCAACTACACCAACAGAGGTGTGACAATTTTTAGGTTTAGTAGGTTATTATCGAAGGTTTATTAAGGAGTTTTCTCTAATATCCAAACCATTAACTAAACTCACTCAGAAAAATAAGCCGTATGTGTGGGGCAACGACGAAGAGGAGGCATTTCAAGCATTGAAGCTGAAATTGTGTAGTGCGCCAATATTATCACTACCCGAAGGAAGCGAAGACTTTGTTGTGTATTGCGATGCGTCCCTTAAAGGATTTGGAGTTGTTTTGATGTAACAAGAAAAGGTGATTGCGTACGCCTCTAGGCAACTTAGAAATAATGAAGAAAATTATACGACCCATGACTTGGAATTAGGAGCGATGGTTTTTGCTCTTCGACTAAGGAGACATTATTTGTACGGCACTAAGTGTATGGTATACACCGATCACAAAAGCTTACAATATATTTTGGATCAGAAAGAGCTAAATATGAGGCAGCGTAGATAGATTGAATTCTGAGTGATTACGATTATTCGTTATCACCCAGGGAAGGCGAATGTTGTCGCTGATGCATTAAGCAGGAAGGATAAAGAACCGATTCGAGTGCGTGCTTTAGTGGTGACGGTATATAACAATTTACCCGAACAAATTTGAAATGCACAAGTTGAAGCATGCAAGGAGGAAAATATTGGTGTTGAAGGATTTTGTGGCGAAGGGGAGCCATTTGAAGTTAGATCCGATGGTACAAAATATCTAAAAGGACGAGTATGGTTACCCTTATTTGGAGGATTAAGGGATCTAATCATGTTGGAATCTCATAAATAAAAATATTCTATTCATCTTGGATCGGATAAAATGTACCATGATTTGAAGAAGTTATACTGGTGGCCGAATATGAAAGCTGACATTGCGACATATGTCAGTAAGTGCTTGACATGTGCTAAAGTCAAGGCTGAACACCAAAAGCCGTCAGGATTACTTCAGCAACCGGAAATTCCTGTTTGGAAATGGGAGAGAATTACAATGGATTTCATTACAAAGCTTCCAAGAACACCATCTGGATATGATTCAATTTGGGTCATTGTTGACTGATTGACTAAATCTGCTTACTTATTCTGATGAATGAGAAGTATAAAATGGAGAAGCTTACTCGATTGTAATTGAAGGAGATTGTTTGTAGGCACAGGGTGCCCGTGTCGATTATTTTAGACTGAGACCCTCGTTTCGCATCAAGGTTTTGGAGATCTCTTCAAAAGTCATTGGGGACAAATTTAGATATGAGCACTGCTTACCATCCTGAAACTGATGGTCAGAGTGAAAGAACAATACAGACATTAGAAGACATGTTGCGTGCTTGCGTGATTGACTTTGGTAGTGGCTGGGATAAGCACTTACCTTTGGCTGAATTCTCATACAATAATAGTTATCACGCTAGCATTAAAGCCGCACCTTTCGAAGCTCTATACGGAAGGAAATGTAGATCGCCTGTATGTTAGAGTGAGGTTGGAGATGCCCAACTCAAGGGACCAGAAATGATTCATGAAACGACAGAGATGATTATGCAAATCAAGAACCGATTATTGGCTGCTCGTAGTAGACAGAAAAGTTATGCGGATGTGAGACGTAAACCTTTGGAGTTCGAAGTGGGTGACAAAGTTATGCTGAAAGTATCACCGTGGAAAGGTGTTGTTCGATTTGGGAAACGTGGGAAATTAAGTCCCCGTTATATTGGACCATTCAAGATTTTATCAAGAGTAGGTCCGGTGGCATATAAACTGGAATTACCCTGAGTGCTTCAAGGAATACACAATACATTCCATGTGTCGAATTTAAAGAAATGTTTATCAGATGAAGATCTTATCATTCCACTCGACGAAGTAAGGATCGACGAGAAGTTTCATTTCATCGATGAACCCATTGAAATCATGGATAGAGAAGTGAAACAACTTAAGCAAATTCGGATTCCTATAGTTAAAGTTCGATGGAACTCGAGTAGTGGACCGGAATATACTTGGGAATGGGAGGATCAGATGTGGAAGAAATATCCTCATCTCTTTGATTTTAATAAGAAGCGGATGACAAGATGAATTGATCTTCAGGGACGCAGATCCCTTTTTAGGGGGAAATGAGGTAACAATCCGTCAATTTCATGTCGTTATTTTATTCTCGAGTATTAAATATATTCTTCAATTTTATGTTGAGATATGAACTTATGACTAACGGGGAAAATTAGGGCTTACATTTGTAATTTATGTAATGTTTACGAAGAACCGGCGAATCCTACATTAAGCATCGACGTTTATATTTCTAAAATGCCGTAGAAATGTTTTTATTACATTCTTTTTTATTTTTCGTGCCTCGTACTATTTTTACTTTTTATGAAAAACGACTATAAATCGTACCTTTTTAAATATCAGACTTTGATAATACCCGTATTTACAAATTATGGGGCAAGTTATACAACTCACCCCACTAAACTATCACCCATTAGGGCGGAAAAACCAAAGGGGGAGGTGTCCCTTTGGTAAGCTTTGTTAAGTTGTTGCTTAACACTTGGCATTTCCTTCCTAAGCATATATAAGGCCTATTTTGACCATCAACACACACACAAGTCATAATACACCAAAAATTCTCATACTTGCTCCCTTCCTCTCCTTTTGACGCCACATATAACACCAAAAACACCAATCCATAAAAATTTTGAAGATCAAATAATAAGCACACTAGTAAACATGAATACCTAGTGTAATCCTTGCATTTTGGAGGTGATTTAAAGGAGTATTCAAGAAGGTTATACACAAGTTGGGGCTGAGATTATACAAGTTATTATAAGGTCTATTGGGTAAAGAAAATGATGGTCAAAAATTATTTTGGGTGAAGATCAAGTTGAAGATTGAAGCTTTGTTATTGTTTTGATCATTTTCTTTATATTTCTTGTGGTAAAATCTCATGAGTTTTGTTTATGTTCTCTTTTGATTTTCTATTGTATATGTACATGCATGATTTATGATGATCAAGAATTAAAATGGGCTTTGTGTGTATGAATCTAGGTTAATCATAGCTAAAATAGCCATTTAAACAAGTAAAATGATCATAAAATTTATGGGCTGTAATGAACAGTAGGTTTTATAATTTTCTACAGGTTTGAGGTTGGATTTGAGTACATTAGGTTGTAGATAATCCTTTTGTGGACACTTGGCAAATTGGATGATTTCTAGAAAGTGAATATTGAGTGAGATATGATCAAAACACCAAAACTAGTGGATTCTGACCTTGCTGTATAGATGGTATAAAAAGTCACATTTATGGAATGAGTTGGTTAAAAAGTTAAAACTATGAGACCTATATAAAATCATGTAGATTCTGAATCAATTGGATAGTCAACCAACTCTTTATGGTTTGTAAATGGCATCAAAAATGGTGAAAGTGAGATTTCAGTCCGAATTTGTAACTTGACCTTTATGTAGTAAATTGTTCATATGTATAAGTATACTTAAACTAAGTACAAAAATGGTTTTGGATCTGTAAAGTACACTTAAATATGAAGCTAAGGATATAAATATATCAATTATACCATTTACGGTTTATAAATTATGACTATTTTCGTAAACATAAAAGTATTCAAAATTTACTACTACCCGAACACTATACTATGTAAAGCGATTTTTGTAACTAAAACCCGAGGTGGTAGGACCCACTTCTTAGGAGTTTTAAAATACTAAAATACTGATAATAAAAGTATCCCGATCTCGAGTACCCGAAATTTTATAACAAGAGTCATTTACAAGCTTAAATGGGCCATAAGGCCTGGCCCAATGAAACAAAATAGACTTAGCTTTAGGTCCAATCCACATGGACCTTACTAATGGGCTAGGACTTGGTTTTTGAGTAATAATATCAATATAATAACTTAATGGGCTTGCTTAATGGGCCTATTGGTCTTTTTGAGCTAATTTAGACAATACTAGTAAAATGGCTAATAAAAACAAGGTAAAAACCTAGAAAACTAACTGTGAAATAAATATGTTGCAAGAGCATGATCATCATATAAAATACATGTATACATATACTTATTTAATTTATGAGTTTTCGTTAATTTTTATCGACTAGAAACCTAAGACCCGTTACAATTTGTATAGGTCTTGGTTGATTGACGCGCCTACTTCCGAAGTTTTTATTCATCGATATTCTCATCCGACATCACTAAGTGAGTTCATAGCCTCGCATTTTTACACTTTAATTGTTTTATAAACCCGCGAGGGAGATAACATGCTTGTTTTTAAAATAGAACACAAGGGAGATTGTATGCTAGTTGCCTCGATTATTATTATAAGTTAGCTTAACTCGCTAGATAAAAGACCTGCGGAAATCATGAATTGTTAACTACCGGGAAATGGTAGACGCTTATACATGAAATAGTACTATTTGGAGGCTGCCACCTCCAATCCGTGACGACTGGCTATCGTCAAGTGTCGGGAATATGACACAACGGATGCGTTGTATAGAGAATAATATGCACTCATAGCGAGGGTGTATAGTAGGCATACCTTGTTGGGAACCCCAACATAATTAGATGGTAACGTTCAATGTCATGAGACTTATAAATAATCCCCCGATATAACTTTGTTTGGCCACATCGTTATATCCTGATGAATATTGAGAAATGATACTTGTGTTCGGAAATTTTATTGTTTATATATATAAACTCTATGGATTCACTCAACATTATTGTTGACGTTTTAGCATGTTTTATCTCAGGTCCTTGAAGGTAATTCGGCGATGGAGAATTTGGTTGAGCAACGTATATCATTTCGGTAAGCATTTAACAACGAGTCGTTTTAGCATGTTTAATTGTCGAAGGCTTACAACTCATTTATAGCGGATATAATTATAGTCAAACACTATATATCATTTCGGTAAGCATTTAACAACGAGTCAACCCTTTTGTTTCTATCCATGCGTTTCGGTAAGCATTTAACATGGCCTTTAATTATAAACTTGTATATACGTTTTATCTCAATTTAGACTTACATATCTTTTGGTAAAATTTAGACTTACATGGCCATTTAGTAAAATTTAACAAATATTTATTCTCCTTTGAAAATCTATTTTAGGCAAGGTTGCAAGTTGAAAATGATTTAGGAAGTTTTACTACTTAATTTGACTTATTCGTCCAATTTAGGGAAACATTTTAATTCTCAAAACATGTCATTGATTTTGAAATATTAATTCTCAAAACATGTCATTAATTGAAAAATCATAATAGAATGTTTAATTGTGGAAGGCTTACAACTCATTTACTATATATCAAAAACCTGGTTGACCCGGGTCAATGGAAACCCGACGGGAATTTCCGCCGCTATGTGCGGATACTCGTTAATCTATATGAATAACAATAGTCTGTATGAATCCAAGTGATCAATCAAATACGCATAAAATACGTAACTAATTTTCATATCTAGTATCAAATATGATCACATAATAAAAAACTTCAAATAATAATAACATAAGTTTATTCATGAGTTAGCCAATAAAATTATTGGGTAAAATATGGCTCGAGCCGTTCCATCCAATTAGCTGTGTCTTTCATGTTTTGTAGAACAAGCTTCATCAAGCCTTCAACAACATTGGTATCAGTTTCTATTCTTTGTTCAGCAAAGTCTATTATGTCCAACAATGATTTGATCTCTTTACAGACCAAGTCTACCCATATCCGATCCATCTTAGCCGTTGTAGCTCCGACAAGCTGTTCGACATCAACATGAACATCAATTGTTGCCGAGTTGGTGTTTGAGTCGGATTGTGTCTATAATAAAACAATAGCAATGATTAAACAACATCTATTAAAGACGTATTAACATGAATATCAAGCCAAGATCATGAAGCTGTATCAAAACCCTAAGCACCCTATTATTCGAATTAAATTTTAACAGTGACATAGGAATAAACTAAACCCTTAATTACACGCATGTATTAGAATTAAATGCATAAACTGTTAATAATATACTTACCATCATATGTCTTTCTGTTTGGTCAAGCATGTTGACATCCTGATTTTGCTCATTAATTATGGAATACCTAATAACTATTGTACCGTAACATTAAGGCGATACCTACATATGTATACAAACTTAATTTCATATGTATATATAATGTTAATAATATACTTACCGTGTCACACCCCCAAACGGGGCCTAGTCGGAAACACGTGTCCAGGGGCGTGACATCATAATACACATCACACAAGATACAAAGAACGACCTCTAAGGGTACGTGTAAAATCCAACATCGTTGCTTTGATTAAAATAGTTAAAGTTTTACATAGGCCCAACGATAATATACGAAAGCGAATAAAATGTTTTAAAGTTTGACAACGATGTTAATCATAGATAATAATAGCTTTTGAAACCGGTCCAACGCAAGGCAACACCATAAAGCAAGCAAAGACATCCATAGCTAAGCACCTGAGAAAAACATGCTAAAACGGTCAACATAAAGTTGAGTGAATTCATAGGTTTAAATTTAATATTGAAAAATGGACCACAAGTTCACAATACGCACGTGACAGTTATATGAGATACAACTTCACATAAAAGCATTTACGTTTGCACTAAGCTCATGACACCGAAGCTTAATTTAAAAGGAAGCATTTTATATACCAAATAGTATTCCGCGCCCTAAAGGTATCTGACTAGGATCACCTATTGACATTCTGACATGGTATATATCCGTTTGTTCGGACCTCCGAAACTAGTAAGCGCTACTTACCCGGATAGGGATAATTACTTCCAATAGATCTATTTACAACATTCGCGCTCACTTAACCAGTACGGTTGGTTAAGAAATTAACGGTTTATGATAATTCAGGCATTAGTGGTCTATTCGCTACTTAGGCAACACGTAATCAGGAAAAGGAGACGTAAAGTAACTGTGTCCATAGTTTGAAAACAAGCAATGTTTCTCACCCGAAAATAGTAACGTAAAAGTAGTAAAACATGGGGCTATGAACTCACCTTAGCAAAATGAGCAAATGATAATCACGCAAGAAAAGATGATATAGAAATCTAGCCGCGACCTAGAATAATAACGCGTCTCAGAAACACGGGAAGTATGCCAAGAATTGCACAATATGTTCATCACCAAAAGACATCCATGTATGTTTGCTTTAGTTTAATTATCAAATCATGACGAAATAAAATCATATAGTTTTTCGTTAAGTTTCGGCGTTTAACCAAAAATTACTATTTTTAGAAACTTTCTACTTTAGGAAAGTTTTTAGTTTCAAAACGTTAATACCGTCCCCCTATATTTATTAAGTTTCCATATTTTCAAAACGCACTAACTAGCCTTAATCGCTTAACTTCTATGCCGTTTCGCTAAATTTTTACAAAACTTACTATTTTTAGTAACTTTCTCGCTTTTCTCAAAATATGCTAACGGCGTCTTCAAATGATACTAATCAAAAGGTATGTGTTACTATATGTTTTGCTAGTGTTTAGAAAGTCAAAAAATGTCCGAAAGCTCATTTTACTATTCACATCAGCACACTATTCATCCAGTTTTGCCGAAAAATGTTTCTAGTTTCATTCGGCTATAACTTAGTCGTTTTAAGTCCAATTTTAATGTGCGATATATGAAAAACTATCTATTTGAAATGAGATCTCCAAAAACTACTTTTACGCCTAATGAAAACATTTTTAGGTCAACCAAAACCTCAAAACAAATTTGGGACAGCTAGCACTTTTTGTTAAAAACGCAACCAAAATCCACCCAAACTTCACAATAGTGTCTAATCTAGCCTAATCTTCATTCACAACTAATCCACAACAAAACCACACCTAAATCTAACCTAATCCCTTCATTTCTATTGTTGCAACACTCATTCACTCCCATCTCACCAAGAACATAGTATTTAACTAGTGAAATGAAGGTAACATCATTATTTATAAAATCTTGTTTTATAATCTTTCAAAAAATAAAACACAACATATGGATGTATGGATCTTGAACATATAAGATGAACATAAGAAAAACCACAAAGAAAGATTCAAGATACTTACAAGAATGAAGAACAAGAAGCAATAACACAAGATCTATACCTAAAATCACTAGATCTTGAAAAACCCTAAATAATAACCAAACCCTAATTTGTAGATCTTGAAGAAAACCCTTAAATCAAAGAACCAATACTTGCAAACACCTTAGATATTCTTAGAAATGAACTTGGAATGAGTGAATCTTGCTAGAAATCAAAGATATGAAAACCCTATAAGGGTGTTGGTTGGCCATGGGTTTCAAGAAGACAAGAGGGAGAGAAAGAAATTTTTGGAGGCTTGAAAATGATTATGAAACCCTAAGTTATGATATGTATATGTATTTATAGGCCAAGAGCTAGGGTTTTGACTTGTCAAGTGGAGTATAAGTGACCAACATACACCAAAAGTGTGTGTGTGTGGTTCGGCAATAGGAAAGCCACAAGGGCCATGTGGTTCAAAATTTTTGATCAAGGTTCATGAATTACGTCTTAAATTTGAATTTTAGTCAAAATGAGAAGTCATGTGATCAAATGGTCACATGTTCTAGTCAAATGGTGATACTTGTGTATGAAATGGTCACTCTCATGTGTCACTTTCACACACATGCATGGTAAGTTCAAGAAAAGATGCCATTTATTTAATTTCAAGACTTATGGTGCATTTGGCTTGGGTTTGGGCATCTAATATATAGAGGGGGAGAGATATGAACAAAAAATTTCACTTAAGAATATGAGATGGACGATAACTAAAGTTTACACGAAAAGATTTTGAGTTTTCGAGGTTCCGTTAGGTCAAAAACGCGAAAAACGCAATTTAAACGTTAAGGCGTAAAAATAAATACCGGGAGTGATTGTAAACTATGAAACACTTAGAAAAGATAAAATAACTCATATAATATCTAAACTTATCAAAATCCGAAGTCAAAACGCGTCCGATGACGTTTTTCAGATTTACGCGGGTTAACTTCCCGGAAAACTGCCGGGGTGTGACATACCGTCATATGTCTTGCTGTTTGGTCAAGCATGTTGACATCCTGATTTTGCTCATTCATCATGGAATACCTATGATGACATCAAATAACGTCTATTTTATAGCATCATTTATCCCATATTATTAACCTATTTTGTATAGTTATTACAAATAATTGTTACTTAATCATTTATATTTGAGAATTGCAGTAATTATGGAGTAATTGGTGAAAGTTATCAAAAGGCGCGCATTCTGGAGCTTAAATGAAGATATTTTGAAGATTACTATTCTAAAGACCAATACGCCGTATCCATCAAGGAAGATACGACGTATCTGTGCCTGCACTGACCAAAGACCACTCAGGAATTAAGATCAATATGCCATACCCAGAGAACTCAATACGTCGTATTCAAGATACGGAATCAATATAATATTCTGGAAGATATCAAGCGTGGTCCCTACTCCAAGAAATCCCCAATATGCCGTATCCAACTCTAGGATACGCCGTATCCAACCGACTTCCAGACCCTATAAATACAAAACTCAAAAATGAGTTTTTAGTGTGCTAAATCATATTCTCGATACCTAAACCACAAAAGTCGATTTTCAGAGGAGAAAAAGAGCAGAAGAGGTCGAGCAACGTATTCAATTCTATAGAAGACAACGTGTAATTCCATATACTTTAGTAATCGTTCAGTTTTTGGTATCATTCGTTAACTCGGTTAGTTTACCTTGGCTAAATAATTACTCATGTATTTATTATGATGTTTGAAGGCTAATACCTTTGGGTATTAGCCATTATTATGAAGATCTAAATGTTTGATATTTGTTTATCTTGATATCTTGATTTATCGTTGAGTGCTTATTTATGTTTATCAATTTATACTTGTTTAAGTGCTTTTGTATGTGACCTATCATTCAACTGGATCTAGTAAAGCGGACCAAGTAGATCTAGAGTCTGGGATAGCTCTCCATATAGTGATTTATACATCTAGAATCATAGTTACACAAATATTGTCCTTCTAAGTCTGTGTCTAGGATACGCTTCGGGCTTAACTAGTTAATTGGATATTGCCAATGGTTTATTGATCGTGTTGACTAGCAGGTGACCTAGATAATTCAACAAGTAACGTTCTGATTCCATTGGATAGTTGGACAAGTGGACTACTAGTGTATAAATTTCCATTAAGCGGTAAGTGGGTAAAGTCTCTATGAGCTAGGGTTTAACAAGATCACCATTGCTTTAATCCCTAAGATAGATTATAATCAGCAAATAAGGATGCTTTATGCGGATGCTTTAATTGTGACAGAATTATTGTGTCTAGGTCTTAGGATGATGTAACGCCTAAGTCTTAAGAATGATATGCCACCAAGAGAGAAGAAATCATTGCACTAAATAAACAAACCAACGTTCTAATCAGAATAATAATGGTTAATACAGTTTTCTTATATAAAGTTCGATCGCTCTTTTATCTTTTGTTAATTAGCTTGCGTGGGTAACAGTTCCTTATATTGATTGTAGTCACCAACAAAACCGTGCCAGTCTCTCAGACTGAAAACCCCCTTTTTTATCGTTAGAATTAGGATTTAGACTGACATAGGTTTAACATAGGTTTATAATTGAATAGAATTAACATAGATTAGATAACCAAGATATTAATTAAATTGATTGATTTAACCCCGCTTCAAGTGTTCGACACCCTACTTACCATGAAACTACTACCGACCGGGTACACTGCCCGTTAAAGTGTTGTTTTTGGTTTAGTCGGCAAAATATAAATTTAAAACTTGAATCATTATAAATATACCATACAACGACAGCACATCAAGTTTTTGGCGCTGCTGCCGAGGAGTGATAATTGATCTTGATTTTTATTTTGATATTTTGGTTTTTAACATTTGATTAGATCTAACCCATAGGATTAATGTAATTTAGATTAGTGTATATTCTTGTATATTCTATAATATTTGTATATTTGTATTTAATTGTTTGCTTGTATATATTTGTGTGTTTAATTGTTTGCGCATTTATATTGTTTTATCTTAAATACACTGTTCTGGTCGATAATTAAATACGGCGTATCCACTTCCACTGGATACGGCGTATCCAATTTTCTGTCCAATACAGCGTATTCATCACAACAGATTAATATGGCGTATCCACTTCCATTGGATATGGCGTATCGATTATCTAGAACTGAAGCAGAAATCTTGGTTTTCCTATTTGATTTTTCATGCTAAATTTATTTATCTTTCTTCAGAGCAAATCCTGCTGATATTTTTACCTGTGTTACAGGAAGTACTTATTAGAGCTAGTTGATTGAAGAATGAATTACAAGAAGTCATAGCTGAACCAATTCTATCTGATAACTTGGAAAAAGCTCCAACTGAAGCCAATCTTTCTATTACCAGTAACGACATAAACATTGAACTCAACAAGGAATTTTTGGTGGAATTAAGAAAGAACATGTATCATGGAATGTACAATGAAGACGCGGTGGATCACATTGTTAAGGTACTTAAAATGGTTGATTTGATTTACGTTCCTGGCGTGGATTCCTATCAACTGCGAATGAAAGTATTTCCTCTCTCATTGGCCGATGATGCTAAAGAATGGTGGATTAGTGAGGAAATCACCACTTGGGAAGAACTTGTTGAAAAAATCTTCTATCGATTCTATCCCGAATCATACGATAGAGAAGATGAAATGTTGGACGAAGGGGAAAACTGGGGGATTGATCCACTTGAATTCTTATCAAACATAAACACATCATTCAAATACCATAAGAAAGTGGATGGAAGGATTCAAAAGGTCATATTTCACGCTTGGATGAATGGAAATTAGAATAAGAGATATGTGGATAACAGTATTTTAAGCAATAATGAATTGAAGGAATCTAAATAGGAAAACCCGCCCAACACTGCTACTGATTCATTCTTCAAAGCCTATGAAACACGAGATATTAAAAAACTAAGTCAGATAAAGCACAAACATAGCAATACATCCAATTATTTCAATGAGCTACCTAACAAAAGAAGGTGTAAAACAGAAAAGTTTAAAGCCATTCAATACTCGCTTGGACCAAATGAAGAATATATTGCTATTAGAAGTTACAAATATGATATTTGGGAAAGAAACAAAGATAATATGTCTAAAATCTATCAAGATATTTTTCACAAAAAGGACGAAGGATGGAAGGTGTCGCGTACCAAAAAATAATAAAGTGGAAGCTGAAGAAAAGTCTAACTTAAAGACTTCGCTGTAAACAAAAGTGCTTCCCGGGAGACAACCCGGATTGTTATTTAATTTTGTTATCGAGTCTGTCTTCCCAGACATCAATACGGCGTATCCGCTCCATACCATACGGCATATTAATTGTTTGGACGTTATCAGTCTTTATTTTATTGTACTTTAGAAACATTATAGTTAGATTTTGAATACGACGTATTCACTAACCTGATACGCCATATCCAACAGTCTGACTCATAATTAGTTTGTTTAGTTTAGTTTAAATTAACCGTAGGTACCAAGATAGGAATGCACTTGTTCTTCCTATATTTTATACAGGACCTCGAGAAAGAAATATCAACGAAGTTGGTGGAATGCATATTTTCTGGAATTCTATGTGTGTGCTCTTCGTGCTAGGATTCAGACGCTTTTTCAGCACACAATCTTGCTTATAAACGCAACTTGGAGAATCTACCGAGCAAATATCAGGGGCGTTTCTCATTCTAATTATTTTTATTTCCCGTATTTAATGTTTTATATATACAACGAAGACGTTGTATAATTCAAGTAGGTGGATAGAATTAGAATATTTACTTGTCCTATTTTTCACAATAAAAGCTTAAATTATGCTCAAATTGAAAATTTTTTCAAGCATACTTTTGTGAAATTACTTGATACATAACCCGCACACAATAACCCTTGTTAGAATATTATGAGGATTTAACATTTTTGTTTCCAAATGTTTACCCAAATTCCATAAAATTTGAGTGTGCCGGTGATGTTGTAGACTTTAGAACTTGGCTTGGTATAGCATTCGAGACCACAGTGATAAGTACTATGGATTTAAATTGAGTAACTTGTTTAAATTGGTAAATTTTAGGATTACACCCAAATTGCCTTTACATGTTACTTATTAACCAACTACACCGGTTAGTTAACCTCCCGTTTAAACCCTTTCCACTCTCATCTTTAGAGTGATGATCCACTAGAACAACCCGTAGAGCCAATCCTTTAGGAATTTACACTAACTATTTGTTTCGTTACACCCTTACACCTGTTAGATTAAGTTTAATTTACAGTTGCTAGTTGCTTAAAGTGTAAAGTTTGTATTTCCCGAGTCTTGTGTCATTTTCTATCTTTGGTGCGGTTGGAAATTTGCACATTGCAAATGGGAATGTATATTAGTAGTCAAAGCTCATGTGATTTTACTACCATCACAATTGATGGTGAATCCGAAGAACGAAGAACTACCGAAGAAATTATTATGATCGTGAAGATGGTGAAACTACACCGAGATTTAAAGAATAGTTTGTAAAAAAAATACAAAAAAGAGAGAGAAAGAAAGTTTGAAGATAATCGTTTCGCAATTACCGAAGGAATTACACGAAGGATCGATTATTCGTTGATACATCTAAAAAATCAATGATGTAGAGTATTGTATAAAGTGGAGGATATTGCCACTTGCCTTGTAGAGTATGTAAAGTTTTGGGAAGATTAGGAAGTTGACCGTTACGGGAACGCCAACTTAGGTTGTTGTTTTTGATCTATGATCAAGACATTGTAAATAGTTGTGTCTTTATCATGATAACGGTCAGGAAATATGTGTCTAGCAACTTGTATTTTAAGTATTAATCTATTTGTTTCTTGATTTTTATTTAACAACAATTTATTTCCCTCTCACCTGATGATTAGCTGCTGGTTTTAAGCGAACGAGGATTCATACGAACATGTATGTCTATCCTGGCATTCCGGGTGTGTATGCATGCCTTGTACCTTGTTGGTTTATGACTTTTGGTGAAAGTTAGAAGGTTCCTACCCTTTATCATTCTTTATCCTAACCGTTGGTTAAATTTAAACGGGGATGTGATCGAACACACATGTCTATCCCGGCATTCCGGGTGTATATGTGTGCTTCAGCTGCCTTGTTGGAGTGGTACTTCTGGTGAAAGATTGTAGAATGATCAAACCGTACGCCTTTCCATACAAAAACCCATATTTACCTTTATAAACTTGTTACTCCTTAGCTTTAGTGGTGGAGATGTGTATCCTTGCCAAGCTTATGATAGAATACTCGTCACGACCGAGCAATTGAGCGAATTAGTTACATGTTACCACATAGATTAGTTGAGTGATTTGAGTGTTTTCATCTTCCTATTTCGTGAGGTGTTTGGTTGTGTACTTGTAATAGATCGAAAAAGTGCTTTAACGGAAAATATCCTTAGGGATACATTTTTATAAACTTCTAAAGGCTACTTGAGGACAAGTAGGATTCAAGTGGGGGGATATTTGATGACATCAAATAACGTCTATTTTATAGCATTATTTATCCCATGTTATTAACCCATTTTGTATAGTTATTGCAAAGAATTGTTACTTAATCATTTATATTTGAGAATTTCTATAATTATGGAGTAATCGGTGAAAGATAGCAAAAGGCGCGCATTCTGAAGCTTAAATGAAGATATTTTGAAGATTACGATTCTGAAGACCAATACGCCGTATCCATCAAGGAAGATACGGCATATCCGTACCTGCACCCACCAAAGACCACTCAGGAATAAAGATCAATACGCCGTATCTAGAGGAATCAATACGCCGTATTCAATATATGGAACAAATATAATATTCTGGAAGATATCAAGCATGGTCCCTACTCCAAGAAATCCCTAATACGCTGTATCTAACTCATGGATACGCCGTATCCAACCGACTTCCAGACCCTATAAATACAAAACTCAAAAACGAGTTTTAAGTGTGCTAAATCATATTCTCGATACCTAAACCACAAAAGTCAATTTTCAAAGGAGAAAAAGAGCAGAAGAGGTCGAGCAACGTATTCAATTCCATAGAAGACAACGTGTAATTCCATATACTTTAGTAATCGTTCAGTTTTTGGTATCATTCGTTAACTCGGTTAGTTTACCTTGGCTAAATAATTACTCTTGTATTTATTATGACATTTGAAGGCTAATACCTTCGGGTATTAGCCATTATTATGAAGATCTGAATGTTTGGTATTTGTTTATCTCAATTTCTTGATTTATCGTTGAGTGCTTGTTTATGTTTATCAATTTATACTTGTTTACGCGCTTTTGTATGCGACCTATCATTCAACTGGATCTAGTGAAGCGGACCAAGTAGATCTAGAGTCCGGGATAGCTCTCCATATAGTGATTTATACATCTAGAATCATAGTTACACAAATATTGTCCTTCTAAGTCTGTGTCTAGGATACGCTTCGGGCTTAACTAGTTAATTGGATATTGCCAATGGTTTATTGATCGTGTTGACTAGCAGGTGACCTAGATAATTCAACAAGTAACGTTCTGATTCCATTGGATAGTTGGACAAGTAGACTACTAGTGTATAAACTGCCATTAAGCGGTAAGTGGGTAAAGTCTTTATGAGCTAGGGTTTAACAAGATCACCATTGCTTTAATCCCTAAGATAGATTATAATCAGCAAATAAGGATGCTTTATGCGGATGCTTTAATTGTGACAGAATTATTGTGTCTAGGTCTTAGGATGATGTAACGCCTAAGTCTTAAGAATGATATGCCACCTCGAGAGAAGAAATCATTGCACTAAATAAACAAACCAACGTTCTAATCAGATTAATAATGGTTAATATAGTTTTCTTATATAAGGTTTGACCGCTCTTTTATCTTTTGTTAATTAGCCTTCATGGGTAAAAAAGCCTTGAATTGATTATAGACACCAACCAAACTATGATAGTCTCTCAGGCTCAAAACCCCCCTTTTCCTGTTAGAATTATTATTTAGACTGACATAGGTTTAACATAGGTTTAGAATAGAATATAATTATCATAGATTAGATAACCAAGATATTAATTAAATTGATAGATTTAACTTCGCTTCAAGTGTTTGACACCCTACTTACCACGAAACTACTACCGATCGGGTACACTCCCCGTCAAAGTGTTATTTTTGGTTTAGTCGGCAAAATATAAATTTAAAACTTGAATTATCTTAAATATACCATACAACGACAGCACATCAATAACCTATATAAATTATTAACCCTCTGTAAAAGAGTTCCTGTACTTTTTTAGTATATTACATGATAGTGGCAGTAACTTGGTAAATCCCTACACTAGGGATAGGGTGTCAGACCTACCCTAGTACCCTGCTAATCCCATGTTCAAGTGGTTATCTAATTATAGGATTAACATGATCTAAACCAAAACCTAGGGTTACACGATAGTCAAAGGATATCCAATGAAACCATAATCTAACAGGAAACAAGCATTATAGCGATAGTAAATTCATGACTAATCTAGCACTTGAAGTACTTAGCAGCTCATAGTAACAACGAAGCAAGAATTAATAAAGATAATCATGGATTGAAGACTCATAATTCTTACAAAAGTTGTTTATAAATGATTAAATACAAAAGTATGTTAAGTGTGATCTCCCTTGGACTTCTGGTGGAATTCTTCAAGCTATGGAGGCCTTGATCACCCCTTAGATCTGTGGTAGGATGGTTGATGATAAATTGGCTAAATGAGGCCTCTATTTATAGATTTCGAATATGTTATGGCGTAACCTTTTTGAGGTTTACGCCATAAAGTGCTGACGTACACTTTTAATCTTGTAGGCTTAAAGGATGTTACGGTATAATTAAGTGTCCATGTTACACCGTAATGCTGACTCAGATGACTCATCCTTCCATAATAATAATGTTACGACATAAACCTTGCATGTGGCAATGCCATAATCTTGTTGGATGACATGTCTTGCCTTAAATAGGTTACGGTGTAACACTATCGTAGGGGTTATGCCATAAAGTCATGTAAGAATCTGTGTTATCTTCATTTTTTGGTCCTTTTCTCGTGTTTCTTATCATAAACTTGCATTTTACCTGAAAATAATGAAATAACCATAAAAGTTTCTAATTCAAGTATTTATAAGACAATTGCGAGTATTTTTAGGGGAAAATTGACACTAAAAAGTATCAAATATTTGATGTTATCAAATATCCCCCACTTGACTTTTGCTTGCCCTCAAGCCAACCTATTAGAATAGTTTATAAAAAGATTCCTCTGATTTAACTCAAAGAAATGAATCTATAAAAGACTTATGCTAGAAACATCAAAGCCGAACACCTCATGAAAAGGGGATCAAAAATCACTAAACTCTCAACAAGTCTAAGTGTTCATTTTTAGGGTGATTACTCATCTGCACAGTCATAGTATGTAATCTATCACAAGCTTAGAGAGTACACAAATCTGCACCAGTTAGAGTTAGGGTCTAAACAATTCTTAAAGGCAACATGGGTGACATAACATAAGTTTATTGGGTGATATAAGGGTTAGGATAGACATAGGATACATATTTAATTGGTGTTAAGATAAAAACACAAAACAAATAGTCATATATAATCTAAGGTATCCATAACCGACTATTGTCCATCCATAGTCCAAGTCTTTAAGTAAGAAAATCTGATCATATCATCATAATGGGTTAGCTAATAATGGGATCTTGCAGAGCGTGTGAACCCATTCTTCACTAGGTGGCTTATAGTTGCACCATACCCATAATCACTAGGTGGCTTATAGTTGCACCACCTTTTTACTTAGTTGGTTTTATAACACGTAACCAACATTAAGAGTTAGATCATTAGGTGGCTTATAGTTGCACCACCTTTTCTTTTTTTCATTTTTATAATACTCATGTATATTACATATCACATATCCTCTACTTGAGATAAACAATATCGAAGGTGATAATACCGGTGGGTCTTCCATGATTATAATAATATGTCTTCAACGAAAGTGCCAATCTTTGAACCATTTTCCTGAACCATGGACTTAGGTAGCCATAAATTTTAAAACAAGGATAAATATAGACTACATGGTTGGCTAAGGTGAAATGGTGTAACGAAACATATAATATTGGGTGAAAATATAGATTGTCTCAACAAGGGTGATCTAGGGGTATCTTGCATTAATGATGAGTGCAACAAAAATGGTTTTAACACGGGAGTTTGACAAGTTAGTGTAACAAGTAGATAAACACACACATATATTCTTGAACCGTCTATTCTTGCTAATCAATTGGGTCTCAAAATGATGTACATGCCAAGTTCTAAAGTCTACAATACTACTGGCACACTTAATATTTTGGTGGATTTTTGTATAATGAGATGAAAATGGTATCATTGGGATTAAACCTCACCAAGTAATAATAAAGGGTAATGTACATTCAGCAAAGATTAATTCTAGTTTTGTAAGAAAAACATGTCAAAAATTTTAAAAAAGGCATAAATTTTCAAAGAAAACTAGAAAATCGAAGGCAATAATAGGTCAAGTGATAATTCTACTCCCATCTCCCCACTTGTTTTGTACAATGTCACTATTGTACATTAAGGAAATGAAATAATCAAGAAGAGTTGAATTAGAACAAGAAATCCCCTTAAGCATTGCTTCTGAACGTATGAAATGTAATAAGCTGGTGGAGAAATCTAGAAAATCTCCATCTTGAGCAAAGCTCATTTTCCCCTGTGATCACTAAAACAAACTTACAACATAAAATCACTCAATGATAAATATACATGTAATACAAACCTAACTCAGTTTCATAGGAATCACGGTTGCATTTAGCATATGCAACAAGCCTTTTAAATCACTTGGTGGCCCAAGTGGACGAGTGAAGTCTCGTGAGGGTTTCCAGAGAACATACCCACAAAGTTCATTTAGATATACAAGGTTTAGCAATATGTTAAAACTTAATTTTAAGGTTTCTCAGAAAGAGGTTACGACGTAACTCTGGAGGATACGTTAAAATCACGTGGTATGTATTTTTTAAAATTTTTGTTTATACGTTTATGGCGTAACCATAATAAAGTTTACGTCGTAATTGAATTAGTTATGATGTAACCATGTATGCTATGCCGTAACTGCTTCTAAATCAAAAAGCTACCACACAATTACAGGTTGAGTCGGTCTCAAAAGTTGCCTCTTAGCTACTGGAACCTACAAAACAAAGTAAAACATGCAAACCAACTAATATGAGAATTATTGATAAAAGACGGGTTGTCTCCCGACAAGCACTTTTGTTTATTAACAAGTCTTTAAGTTAGACTCATGCCCACTCTACGTTTCATCATATGACTCTTTCTCATCATCATTCCCTAAGATTTCTTCCATAATTCCAGCTCTTATATTGGCAATATTTTCACGAGTCCTAGATAATTCTTCCACTTCTAAAACTTTCATTTTTCTATAAACTTCTTCTGGACCAATGCTATATCTAGTAACACTGAACTTTTCAATTAAAATTGGGGGTGTTTTGATGTAGGGCATTGCCAGCAATCTGCACTTCCTTTTCTTGTATTCTTTGTCATCCGAATTAATAAATCTGTCATATAATGTTGGTTCAAGGTAATCAATAATTCCTTCTAAATCATCGTCATCTTCATCCGTACCCTTGAACCATTCACCATGTAACTTGTTTATTATGGTTCCTAGAATTTCATTTTCCTTACTTTCCCCGCATCCATCAAGATCTTCAAAGTCTTCGTTGTCATTGTATTTGTTCCCGAATCTTTTTCTCTAATGATCTCTAAGAATTTTGTCCCTAACTGTCTCACTAACCTTCCCAAACCTAATTCGTAACCAATTGTTCAAAATTAAATTCTCCCATTCAACCTTTATTCGTTTTCCATCATTTTTACTTTCCCAATAACATTTTATTTCATTATAGCATAAGCAACCCCCGTCACATTTTTCTTTAAAAGGGTTCCAGGATGCCCATATTTCTTGTACTCCTTCTCTCTTGTGAGAAAATAAGGGTACACCAATGCAATTTTTTCTTAGTAGAGGTTAAGTTTGACCTAAGTTCCCTATTTTTTTTCTTGGGCGATCAAGCTACATCTGTAAACAATTTTCTTATACAATTCTTGAACCTCTATATCATAATACATCAGGGTCAATAGATATAAGATGGTTAATTTTGCTTGAGTTAGTATTATATGTGAATAAATTGGAATCAATTTTCATTAATTCATCTTCTTCCGCATTTATCTTGGTTTTCATCATTCGAACAGATTCATGTATGTTGTCAGAAAAATTACTTCTCATTTTAAAAATAACCTTTTCATTCCCAACCTCTAAAGAAATGGTCTTTCTAAATATGTCTATTTTAGCATGGGAAGTGGCAAGAAGAGGTCTTCCTAAAATGACGGGCATCCTAAAGTCCTCAATTATGTCAAGTATGATGAAATCAATTGGGAGAATAAATTTATCATTTTTTATGAGCAGATTTTTGACAATCCCTTTTGGGATGCATTTAATATTAGCTGCCATTTCTTTAACCATATTGATTGTTTCAAGTTTTCATATTCCTAAGTGTTTAAACATGAAAAAAGGCATAATGCTAATGCTAGCTCCTAGATCAGCCAAAGCATTGTTAAAATCTAACCTTTTGATAGAGCAAGGAAGAATAAAACTTCCTGGATTATTTTATTTTGGAGGTAGTTGATTTTCTAAAAGAGATGAGTATTTAGAATTCATACTAACTTCATCATCTTCCTCAGTTAATTGCTTATTAGCCACTAGGTCTTTCATGTATTTAGGATAATTATCCGTTTGCCTGATTTCTTTGAGAAGGGGCCAATTTATCTTAATTTTCTTTAAGCTCTCTATGGTCTTATGAATTAGGGTTTCCTTGGCATGTTGTTTTAATCGATTAGAAAAAGGGATTGGTGGTACGTAAGGTTTGACATAGTGGTTTATCATTTATTCTGGTAGATTTGAATTTAATTCAGGAATAACCTTGGAAGTTTTTAATTCAGTGCTTTTAGATTTCTCGTCGTCCGTAAACCCAAATTTAGCAGAAAAATACTCAAGTTCTTCGGGAGAGTAATAAAATGGTGTGTATAAAGGTGTCTCGTCATTAGCAAAGATCATTTTACATTCTTCGAGTTTTGCTACCTTTGTTTCTACTTTAGCGGTTAAGGTTTTTACCTGAGATTCACGTTTTTGGATGATTTTATCATGATCAATTCGGCTTTTCTCAGTGTTTTGACAAAAAGTTTTTAGCCATTCATCCTGTTATTCTTGTCTTTTGGCAGCTCCTTCCATACACTTATTAATTGTTTCGACCAAGTTTAGTCTCTTTTCTCTAGATGGTGTTTGATTATCTATACGAGTGTAGTATCCCAGTGGACCTACATGAAACTTGGCTCCACTACTTCCGTTGAAAGGAGCGGGGCACCCAAATTTACCATACTTGACCTCATCCACCTGCTTGACTTCCTCATTAAGAGGACATTCTTTGTCAAGGTGAGGTCCTTCACAGATTTGACATCCAACTTAGATTGCATGAACATTATCTTTTAGTTTCTTCATATCACGTCCCAAGTTATCCAGTTTACTTATGACTGCAGTAAGTCCATCAATATCACTACTGCTGCTTATGTTCCTATTTGATGTCCCATCATGCCACTTTTGAGAGTGGTCAGCCATAATTTGTATTGCCGTCAGAGCTTGAGTTGGTGTCATCCTAGGAATTGGTCCCTACGAATCAAGCAATTGATGGTTCATAGTGTTAAAACCTATATAAAAGGTGTTTACCTTTTGATGGCTATTTATGTCGTGGGTTGGGCACTTATATAGCAAATCATTATACCGTTCCCAAGCTTGGTATAATGATTCGTCGCTTTCTTGCTTGAAGTTATGGATGTCTTCAAGCTGTTTAGCAGTCTTGGATGGTGGACAGTACCTTTAGATAAAGGATTTTTTAAGGAGGTCCCAAGTGTTGACAACTCCTGGAGTGAGTCTATCAACCCATCTTTTAGTGGATCCAGTAAGAGTAAACGGGAACACACATAGTAGTATCGCGTCTTGTGATACTCTGAGAATATTAAACAAACTTACAATGTTAAGGACTCGGTCAACATGATCATGGGCATCCTCATTTTTATTCCCGGAGAAGGTGTCTTCCCTTAATTTTCGCATGAATTGACTCTTGATCTCAAAGTTAACATTGCCTCCGATTTATGGTTTAACCATGCCCGATGCCTAGTTTTCTCATGACAATGCTAAGTATTGTTCCTTGGTGAGAGTATTAATGTCTACTCCCGCCATAGTTCTTGCAGAATTTAGAAGTTAGAGAGAGAAATGGAAATAATTACAAGAAATCAAATTAATACTAATTTTAAGCTCCTTGATAGTGGCGTCAAAAACTTGATGTGTATTTTATTTTAAAATATATTTATTCAAGTTTTAAGTTTATAAAACTTGATTCACCTAACAAACGCAATAACGGGCAGAGAAGCCGATCGTGAGTAGTGTAGATGTGGTAAATCCGAGCTCGTCCAAAGAGCTAAGTGTCAATTAGTTTGAATTTGAATTGTCACGTTTTAAAATGGTTTTAAGTTGATTTTATAAAATAATAGGAAAGTAAATTGCGGAAATGAAAAGAGAGAGAAGTAATCAGGGAGAAAGGCATGCTAGCCTAGCCATTTTGTTACTACCGTTATAACAACATTTTTTCTGTGCAATGTTACATCATGGTTTCATTGGTGGTTTCTAAAGTCGACAGACCTGAATAGATGATGACATCAAATAACGTCTATTTTATAGCATCATTTATCCCATGTTATTAACCCATTTTGTATACTTATTGCAAAGAATTGTTACTTAATCGTTTATATTTGAGAATTGCAGTAATTATGGAGTACTTGGTGAATATTAGCAAAAGGCGTGCATTCTAGAGCTTAAACAAAGATATTTTGAAGATTAATGATTCTAACAACCAATACGTCGTATCCATTAAGGAAGATACGGCGTATCCGTGCCTGAACTCACCAAAGACCACAAAAGAAAGAAGTTCAATACGATGTATCCAGAGAAACTCAATACACCACATCGAAGATATAGTATGTGAATATTCTAGAAGATATCAAACATGGTCCCTACTTAAAGACAGTATAAATTGAAAACTCAAAAATGTGTTTTAAGTGTGCTAAATCATATTCTCGATACCAAAACCATAAAAGTCAATTTTTAAAGGAGAAAAAGAGCATAAGAGATCGAACAACACTATCAATTCCATAGGAGACCACATGTAATTCCATATACTTTAGTAATCGTTTAGTTTTTGGTATCATTCGTTAACTCGGTTAGTTTACCTTGGCTAAATAATTGCCTTTGTACTTATTATGACGTTTGAAGGCTAATACCTTCGGGTATTAGCCATTATTATGAAGATCTGAATGTCTAGTATTTGTTTATCTTGATTTCTTGATTTATCGTTGAATGCTTGTTTATGTTTATCAATTTATACTTGTTTACGTGCTTTTATATGCGACCTATCATTCAACTGGATTTAGTAATACGGACCAAGTAATCTAGAGTCTGGGATAGCTCTCCATATAGTAATTTATACATCTAGAATTATAGTATCACAAATATTGTCCTGCTAAATTTATGTCTAGGATACGCTTCGGGCTTAACTAGTTAATTGGATATTGCCAATGGTTTATTGATCATGTTGACTAGAAGGTAAACCTAGATAATTCAACAAATAACGTTCTGATTCCATTGGATAGTTGGACAAGTGGACTACTATTGTATAAATCACCATTAAGCGGTAAGTGGGTAAAGTTTCTATGAGCTAGGGTTTAACAAGATCACCATTGCTTTAATCCTAAAGATAGATTATAATAAGAAAATAAGGATGCTTTATGCGAATGATTTAATTGTGACAAAATTAATGTGTCTAGGTCTTAGGATGATGTAACGCATAAGTCTTAAGAATGATATACCACCTTGAGAGAATAAATCATTACACTTAATAAACGAACCAACTTTCTAATCGGATTAATAATGGTTAATACAGTTTTCTTATATTTAGCTCGATCGCACTTTTATCTTTTGTTTATTTGATTGCGTGGGTTAAAGTGCCTTGAATTGATTATAGTCACCAACCAGACCATGCCAGTCTCTGAGGCTGAAAT